>JAVSBV010170659.1:0-13870 GCA_033117975.1 Parotocinclus spilosoma | reverse complement strand
ATATATATATACATATATATATATATATATATATATATATATATATATATATATTGATGCACTAACTATTAATGGGAAATAACGGTGGATTGGTAGTTTTTGGGAGGTGAACACAGAAAAAATCAAAGTGAAATCAGATGTATCTCAGATTGCCCAGGGTAATTTGAGAACCCTATGCTACAGACCTTCCCCTCAAGGAAGCTGATCAATATCTCTAATGCAGGGTTAAGTTAATACACCCTGTGAATTACAGGCCCAGTATAAAAATAGCAGTAACTGTTTTAGAAGACATACCAACTAGCAACAAAAGTCATAATAATGGAATTACTTTGGGAGAAGGCTCAAGGTACAGTGCATGGAAAGAAATCTATAAAAACAGGCTTTAAAGGTTTAGTTATTATTGTGAAAAATATGCGAGGATACACTAGGAATGGGATATGTCTTCGGGGGACTGTAACTTCTTGTTACTCAGTGGCAGCTGGTGAGAGGTGGTGCACCTAACTTCATCAATTCAGTGCAATCTTAAATCCCAGACATAATACTATTTTGCACTTGCTTCTTTGATGGCTAATTAGTTAAGTGCATGTCTTTAGGTTGTTTAAATCCCACTATTAAGTATTAAAATATTGGGAATAACCTATAGCTGAAAAGCCAGCTATAGATTTTTTTAACTGTAAAAAAATACATCATGGACAAGGACATCATTATTGATTTAAATTATGCGTTACAATAACTGGCACTACTAAATGTAATGCTCCGAGATAATCCTCAATGCAAACTCTAAAAGGGTCCTTTTCAACTCAACCTATAGGTTTTCAATTGGGTTTAGGGCAGGAGAATCATGACCAGGTATGTGGATGTATGGTACATAATTCTTTTTTGAAACTTTGATCTACTGAAATATTAAATGTGTACCTAGTTGAAGCTTCTTGGCTGAATCAGCCAGAGTTTATATACCATCTCCCTGTACTTCACATAGTCTAACTGAGTGTAATTGAAACCACAGAGACTTGGCGAACTCAAAATTCCACTTTCTTATGCTAAAGTGTGATACGTGGATCATTTTTTGCTCATGCACCCAGATCATACAAATATAAATGGAAAAATGATTCCATTATTATTATTATTATTATTGGACGGCAACTGCATGTTTTTGTTAAACTATTATATCCTAATGTTTTCTTCAACTGTATTTTTTTTAAGTGATAGATTTCTCTAATTTTTTCTCACTTTGTAATTTTTATTTAACTTCTTTACCAAATGTGCAAATAATTATTGTGCTGACTGTATATGAAGTAGCTGACTAACTGTGTTTGCAGTTTGCAACAAAATGGGTCCAAATGCCAATGATGATTTAGATGATATGTTGCCACGCAGTTACTCAAATACAGTATCAGGATGTCTGGACTATCCCACTATAACATATAATCTTGATCCATATCCTTTACTTTATTTGCTTACACTGGGTAAAAAAAAAGAAGATTTTGTCCTATTTAAAAAAAAATCTGTTTTCTTATGCATCTGTTAACTGTGGATCCAAAAATATTCTCAGAAGTTCTATATCACAAATTGCTTTTTTCCAGGTATATTTGAATATATAATGACATGGTATATGTGTTTAGTAAAGATTTACAAAAACCCGTAATTGTCTAAAATATTATAGATCAGTTATTTTGACAATAAGGGTAAAATATCAAGTTAGACACAATACATTAGGTAAATGCATTCAAACAATGTTAAGAAAATCACTCAAACTACATACATGCTCAAGTGGACTCATATGTGAGCTAGAAAACATGGTTTTAACCAATATTAGAATTAGTAACAGTAAGAGACTACTTAATGAACAGAGGTAAACAGTACCACAATGTTTGGCTAGCCACAGAGATGGCACTTTTTATAATTGTGTAGTATTGTGGAGCAGATGAGAGCAATTGAATAACAAAAGATCTTAGAAAACTGAATGTTATGTGCCAACGGAATAGATAGGTGGTGCTAAACCATAAAGAAATTAAATAACAAACAATGACCTAGAAATCAATTCTATTTTTTTTACAGGTTATCAGTGAGGGGGAGTATGGGAGAAACATGATCTCTCTTCCCAGTTCCAGTGAGGACCTGGCTGCAGCATTTTGTACTGTAAACTGTAGCTAAATAGCTGTGCCATGTACTCCACGTATACATTGAGTTACAGCAGTAGTTTTATCATTTTGCTGAATAAAGTTTTTCTGACATCCCATTGACAAAGAGAATGAAAAAATAAAATAAAAAAATAGCACAGATAAGCATCTGTCATTCCGAGGTTTTTCCAACATGTATTACCCCCATAGATAAGGCACATGTACAAAATGACACCAAGAGTAAGAATATATTAGGAAAGCCCAAAATTGATTAATGATCGAGAGGAGGCAAACCAGCTGTACTGAAAGAAAACGTTGTGTGTTAGCTGTGAGACAGAAGGCAAACCAGAGCAGCACCCTGAATCCCTTCTTCTTATAAAAAAAACATTTAAAAATAAATGCTATGATCAACAGTGTGTAGTCAGATCCAAAAGAAACAAAACTGCACAATGTCAAGTATCTACAAACAATAGTCATTAAAAACTATAAGCAATGCTAATAATGTGCTGTGATTTTGCCTAAAACCAGACTGCTATCTCTCTAATATATTGTACCTGAATCCAATAACAGCTATGACAAATGGGTCATAAGCTTGGAGGAGGCATCCTCATATCATCTAAAAGCTTTGATACCCAATACACCAATATAATGCCAAGAAAGTAATTTTTAAAAAGCTCTGAGAATTACTTTGGTTGTAAAGTTTTAGTTTTAGATTTAAACCATCTGCCACCGTAGTACCTGTAGCAGAGTCAGGTGATGAGAGAGCAAACCAAGGGGGACATGCAGACCCCACACAGAAAGAACCCAGACCATTTTATCCTGGGATTGAACCCAGGATCTTCTTGCTGTGAGGTGGCGGTGCTACCCACCAACACTACCCATTGTGCCACAGTGCGGTTCAGTAATGATTTTACACCAGTCATATCATGTATAGGCATATAAAAAAATGTCAACCAGTAATTAAATTCATGATTTGGTACAAAAGCAGTATCCACGAAAGGCTTTTGAGCAAAGATAGGCAGAGGATATCCAGTTCGTCAAAATGTGCAAGTAATAATGTTTCTTAAACATATTCAGCAGATTGATAGGGATTTACATATTTGTTAATCAAGCAGTGCAACATAGAGTGACATTAACAAATACCATTACTCTGAAAAAATAATTCCATTACACAATGAGCGTTTAAGATTTTTTTTGTGGAAAATTTACACCATGTAAGGTCAGTGTAAATGCAGAAAAGCACAAAAATGCTGCCTTAAAATCAACATCTTTGTCGGGTCATACATGCATTTTTCAACAAGACAATGTAAAACATTACAAAGACAGGCCTGCAGTAGAAGGTACAAGTACTGTACCTACGGGCCTACCTGCACTCCTGACCTTCTCTCCAATAGAGAATGTGTGGAGAATTATTATTATTTTTGTAATAGCGTCAACAACAACCTAATACTTTGTGCAGCATATTGCACTCTAAGACTTGTTTGCAATAATAATGGGGCAAAATTTCACCTGAAACAGATTGTTGAAGCAAAAAAAAAGTCTTTTAAGTATTGAGTGAAAAAATGGCAACATTACAAGATGGTAAATGCTTTATCGTCCCAAAATGTCTTCTTCAGAAACGGATGTATATTAACAAATGAAATAAAGCTTCAAATCACTTCCACGGCCACAGGTGTATAAAATGAAGCACCTAGGCATGCCGGCTGTTTTTTACAAACATTTGTAAAAGAATGGGTCGCTCTCAGGAGCTCAGTGAATTCCAGCGTGGAACTGTGATAGGATTCTACCTGTGCAGCAAATCTAGTCATGAAATTTCCTTGCTCCTAAATATTCCACAGTCAACTGTCAGTTAGACAGTTAGTAAAAAAATTAGAATGTTTGCGAACAACAGCAACTCAGCCACGAAGGGGTAGGCCACATAGACTGATGAAGCAGGGTCAGCTGTTGCTGAAGTACATAGTGAGAAAAGGTCGCCAACTTTCTGGAGAGTCAATCACTACAGACCTCCAAATTTCATGTGGCCTTCGGATTAGATGAAGGACTGGAATGGGTTTCCATGGTCGAGAAGCTGCATCCAAGCACGCCGCCACTGGATTCTAGAGCAGTGGAGGTGCGTTCTCTGGAGTGACAAATCATGCTTCTCCATCTGGCAATCTGATGGACGAGTCTGGGTTTTTTTTTGAGAACGGTACTTGTCTGACTGCATTGTGCCAAGTGTAAAGTTTGGTGTGGGGTTGTTTTTTAGGAGCTGGGTGTGGCCCCTTAGTTCCAGTAAAAGGAACTATAAATGTTTCAGCATACCAAGACATTTTGGACAACTCCATGCGCCCAACTTTGTGGGATCAGTTTGGGACTGGCCTCTTTCTCTTTTTGACTGTGCACCAGTACACGAGGCAAGGTCTATAAAGAAATGGATTACAGAGTCTGGTGTGGATGAACTTGACTGACCTGCACAGAGTCCTGACCTCAACCTGATAGAGCACCTTTGGAATGAATTAGAGCAGAGACTGAGAGACAGGTCTTCTCATCAAACATTACTATGTGACCTCATAAATGCGCTTCTGAAAGAATGGTCAAAAATCCCCATAAACACACTCCTAAACCGTGTGTACAGCCTTCCCAGAAGAGTCGAAGCTGTTCTAGCTGCAAAAGGTGGATCAACGTCATAGTAAACGCTATGGATTAGGTATGGGATGCCACTTAAGCTCATTTGTGAGTCAAGGCAGGTGAGCAAATACTTTAAGCAATATCGTGTATCTAGGGTTTATACTGTCTGCAATTAAATAAATTTAAGAAACATTGCATTTACACATGAGGAGCTAAATGTCACTCAGATACATGCATGTTTTATCTGGCAGTTTGTCAGCGTTTTGTGAGTATGTGATTTAGTGGTCAGTAAGTGAAAGGTGTTACTGTCAAGCCTGTTTCAAAGCAACTAAAAAGTGTCTTATAAATAAAATGTATAATTATTATTAACTGGGAAAAGCAGCCAAAGTGTGCACTTCAGGCTCCTGTATTAAGTATTGAGAATCAAATAGAGAACAAAAACAACAATTATTTAAAAAAGCCTCAAAAATCAAAGTTCAGATAGGTGTCACCCAAATGGAATAACTCTACACACACCATGCTTCTCGATACAGAGTATGTGAAATGCTACGGAAATTCATTCAATTTTTATTCCAAAGGTGCTTGCTTTGTGTGATATGTAAACGAGGTGCTTTGCTCAATATTAAATTGTAAAGCACACACAGGTGCATGGGGATTTGCTGCAGCTTCTTTGTTCTAATAAACACATCACTCAATCAGAGACCTGTCAGAATGACTACCTCCTGGTGTTGCAAGTAAAATGTTCTAGGTACCACATCACCCTATTCTTTTTTGACACAAACTTGACTGGTTCAAATCCAGGGAGCTTAGTCACCTTTTTAAACTATACATTTCCTATAAATTAACTACTGAGTAAAGTGAATGAAACAAATATGAAATATGAAAACACTACAAGTCAAATGCTTTGACACATTTAACCCTGTGAGGCATGATGATCAGTGCGAGAAACCACTGTTTTTCCTCATTTCCTCATTTGCATGGGCGTATAAAGAGGGAACCTCTAAATTTTCTGGGAATGTTTCAAGTTTTTCTGGGGACACCTAAAAAAGCAGCACACAAGAAGTGATGTAAGCACAGCTGTGTTTGCATGGTTGTTGAGAGGATCAAAACATCACCCTTATCACCCATAGATTATTGGTATTCTCATGCAGAAATGAGCAACTCGTGCATTTTTTTTCTCAGATCAGTGTTAACAGATTCAGCTGGATTCTTGCCAACCTGCAGTGACAACATGCTCATGCCAGAAAGAAAATGCACAGGGTATAACAAGCTGAACAAAATCATTGTGATACTTAAAGGAAGATATTCTTTTAAACAACATAACTATATAACCATATAATATAATAACTGACAGCCACCCATAAAGATGGGTTTGCCAAGTTTAATATAATTACAAGCTATCTTCATTCATAAACCATTTTAATAAGAATATTATATTCAATAACAATAAATTATAATATGTATAAAGTAATAATATTCATAATAATACTAGTAATCATATTTACCGAAATGAACAATAATTTATTTAGGTTATTTCCAGGTTAAACTTGCCAAGAGGAATCCTATTGCTGTGGGTTGAATGCGATTTAAAGAACAATCAGATGTGTCAATGTTTTGATTTTCTTCATGCCTCTGATGGTGCACCATGGCTACAAATTGACCCTGCCATCACCTGACCTCATCCTGCCATTACTGACTCACAATAATTCACAGTAACGAAGCACAAAATGCTTTTTATAAACGAAAGGCAATGGAAAAAAAAGTTGGATCTAACACACAGTGATGACATGAAAGAACAATCCAAATCATTGCGTGTTAGTCAACTCTCATAAAAGCCCTCCACCCTTAATTTCTCTCTCAACCCTTACACACTGACATACTCTTTTAAAGTTTGTATGAAATAAATATATTGTAATTGCATTGTGCCTGCCATGTCTGTGGTCTTGTCCTGCGAGTTCCCCTAATTATCTTCACGGCCAGACTTGTAGCTAGTGCAGGGGTCTACAACATTATCCACATTTACATTCCAGGTAAGCAGGAGTCTCAAGTTATGATTGTGGATTGAGACTGATTTAACAGTTTGTCCATCACACGTAGCTTCCGTTCAGCTGGTGTGACAAATGGACACCTTCACTGTGGTAGTTCGCATCTTTCAAAATTGCATCAGAACAGCCTACAATCACAATTAGTGGTAATTGCATTGATACTGCAAACCACTACAGAGGTTTTTGGCTGACATGTAGGAGGCAGTTGTATATATGGTGCTACAATATAACAGACCAACCTGTACCAACCTTAAACAACCTGGCTGGTCCTCAGACTCAGGCAATCAATAGCTAGATGTCTAGCAGATTTTTTGGAAGCTGGGTAGCTGCTTGAAGAAGTCTGGCTATGTTTCAAATATTTTTTCAAAATGTTTTCTCATAGCACACTGAAATATGTTAGGATATCTTGTGTATTAACTCATAGAAAAATATCTAAAAACGCAGGAACGCAGGAACCCTTTACAAATTTTTCCACTGATAATATCTTAGTTGAAGGTCACTGTCGTCAAAAAAGCTTTTTCATCAGACTATAAAAAATAGACTGTAAATGGCAAAAATCTGGAAGTTCTGGCCACATGTAGTTCACATGAAAACCCCCCTGAAATAACACTGTGGCAAAATAAAAGTATATGATGGCAACAAGAAGGAAAGGAACTAATAAAAAGAAAATTAGGCTGATACCAGAATAAAATGCTCTACACTACGTGGTTAATGCGAGTAATTGCTTAAACTGGTATAGATAATCTGACAGTGTGTTACAAAGTAGTGAAAATGGTTCGGCTAGAATAAACACAACATCCATATTATGTGAGGACTCTGGCAGTCATTTTGGACCTTAAAGCTAGAAAGTGAGTGCAAATGGGAAACTGATGAGTACATAAAACTAAGCATTACAAATCATTATGTATACATTTGCAGAACGTGCATAAAAAAAAAACCAAATGTAATTATAATATGTTCATGTTAAAAACAAATAGCGTGCCCACTTATGTTTTACTACCGCACACGTTCACAGGCAAAGATTTGATGAGCCATGTCAAGTCAGTCTGTCCACCAAGCTCAGTGAAGTGGCTCTACTTGTTGAGAGAAAGCCACAGCTCCAGAGCTCTCTTCCCTCTGCCCTGTGGTAAACCACACAAATTGCCACTCAGTCATTGACCTCTGACTTTGAGACTAGCTGACAGCAGCAACATGATGCCGAGTGTTTGTTTAGCTCCTGTCAGCAGCGGCTCCGTGCCACCATACACACCGTGTGTGTGTCTCCCAAAGACCTTTGTAAAGGATCATTATTGGTGTCAACCCTCAAATGCATGTGTGTGCTCAAACTGAATACCGTAGTGATTGTGGGGATGGAAATAAAACTGGTGCAAGTTACAAAGGAAGACCAGCTTTTTGCAGTTTACTCAATTAGGTGCTTAACAGACTCACACAGAAATATATATACATGCTATAATTTAGAGAGGAATTGTCTTACTATTAGTATTCCTGTGCAATTTGGTCTTTTACTGCTGCATTCCTCAACACAAACAGAAAAGAGATTCATCACCATGGCCACTGTACATGTAAAAAGTGAAATGTGTGCATGCCAAAGTTACTTTGAAACCGGTGCACCTCGGTGTCTGTTAAGAAACAGCACGCTAGCTGTTTCAAGAAACAAAGAACATCTTGCTGTTTATCGGACAGTGCACTATTAATGCATGCATGGCTTCTCTTAAGATGACTGCTGGACATTTTAAAGGAGTGGAATGTAACCAGCTGCCAGTCATAAAATTGCGTATTTACAATATTTATAATTTAGAAATACATACCTTACACATTTTCATAATGTAAAATGGCTTTGTATTTGGGATGGGCAATATGGTAAAAAAAATATTTAAAGACATTTTTACAGTATTTATAATCATGATACATCTGATTGCATAGGAAATCACTATCAGTAGTGAATCAAAAAAACATTGATAAAAAAAAATTATATTTAAATGCTATATATAAACGCTACTGTATAAAATTCAAATCATTAAAATAAAATATACTAAGTAAAGAAATGTATATGAATATATTTATATTATATTTATATTATTATAATATTGTCTATCATGATGACTAAACTGATCACAACACAATAAAATATCATCATATTTCCCAACTCTGGGTATGCGCAGAATGTTTGGAGACCAAAAGGATTCGGCCGAATAAGTAAAAAGAACAAATAATAAATACTAAATAATGACGTTTTGAAGATCGAATTGCAACCAGCTTGGAGCGAGGTGTTCTTTGTAAATGCAGTAAACATGTCGGCTGTGTAAAAGCAGGCTTCTATTGTGAAAGTGTAAACAACTTAATGTAAATGTTAATTTGCCCCTTCATTTAAAAGAAATGACTGAGCCATGCTGCCATTACTGTTACCGAATATTCATCGGGCCTGTCTCAAACCAGTATACATATAGTGGGAAAAGAATACGTATTTGATACGCTGCCAGGTTTTTCCACCAACAAAGAATGGAGAGGTCTGTAATTTTAATTTTATGTACACTTCAACTGTGAGAGACAGAATCTAAAAACATCCAGAAAATCACATTGTATGATTTTGAAATAATACAATTGTATTATAGTAAGTAATAAATAAATATTTGATCACCTACCTACCATCAAGGATTCTGGCTCTCACAGACCTGTTAGTTTTTTTTAAAAAGAAACCCTTCTATTCTGCACTTATTACCTGTATTAATTGCACCTGTTTAAACTCATTACCTGTATAAAAGGCCCGCTTGAAGTTCACTAATGACCATCTGGATGATCCAGAGGAGACATGGGAGAAAGTCATGTTGGTAAGATGATGACAAAATAGAGGTTTTTGGTATGAATTAAACTTGCCGTGTTTGGAGGAAGAAGGAGGATGAGAACATCTTCCCAACCATGAAGCATGCGAGTGAAAACATCATACTTTGGTGGTGCTTTTCTGCAAAGATGACATAACGACTGCACCGTATTTAAGTGAGGACAGATGGGGTCATGCATCGTGAGATTTTGGCATCATTAATAACATGATAACATTTGTTATGTTGGAATATTGCCCTGTCATCCAGTTTTCAACATATGCAACATGTTAGATAATTAGCAAACACTCTCATTAAAAGATGAAGGAATAGAAATCAATACTTCCCATGGCATGCAGGCCCGGAAGCTAAGAGGCCTCTGCCTAGAGAGAGCTCTTTAGTCATGGTCTCAAACATTGATTTCACCTCTGTGGCTTTCATCACATTTCATCCTCGATTTCTTCTCAGTCTACACACACAGGTACCTCCTGCTGTCAGGCTACTACATAAACCAGGAACATGTAGAGAGCTAAAGTTAATTAAAGTACAGAAAGGGTGTAATTATGAGAAAGGATGAAACATTATGCCTTAGGAGCCGTTTCACAAAAATGAGAACAAGCTAATAGGTATTTTAGGTAGTTTAGGACTAAACTGATTCTTAATAAATGTTGGACTGGTAAAAATAAAACATACAGACAATTCATACTGTTTTCCCTAGAGTAGTATGTAAAGCGATATCACTTTAAATCAGTCAGTTCAATGTTTGGTTATGTATGTTAGCACAAGAATTAGCCAAACTGTTTTATAAAAGGGCGTTGACTCTCTAACAAGCATGGTTTTGTTTATCAAGTGTAAAACCCTGTTGGGGATTGCATATTCTTTCCATGTGGGGTTACTGGTCTCATTTCACATTCCAAAAGTCAGATTAATGAGTGTCTCCAAAGTGTCCCAGTATATGAACGCATGTGAAACACAGACTTGTGTGTGTGCCTGCTTTGGGTCCCATTTAAGGCCCTGTTCTGACAGTTATACCGTAGCTTCAGGTGACGTAGAATTGGATTAAGTAGGTAAGAAAATGAATGACCTATTGACTACTACCTCGTATTTAATTACTCTGACTGCTATGGGCTTTTCTGGTGCCCATATCTGGACACCACATAACATTTATGGGGACACTTGAAGGTAGGGAAAGCCAAGCATTCAATAACATAACAATTTGCTCTTTGGAATCATGATTTGCAAAAACATTTTAACTTAAAAAATTATGCTGATTTTATTTTCTAAATTTAAATTTAAATTTCTATTTTCTGATTTCTAATTAAATATGTTATTTTAAATTCAGGAAAACTGCAAAATGTATGCATTTTCACTAATGACCCTGATGTTGTTGTATATATGTGGATGAAAAGATAGTCGGACATACATATTGACAGACAGAGTGGGATTAAGGTAGTTAATAAGAAACAATACTTATTTTTTTTACTTAAATGAAAAGTGAAATTGACAATATGTGTTGGCAATTGATGTCTGAAAACTTGGCTAAAAGTAGCTGATGTAACTCTGCTGCATAAGAAGGGAAACCGTGCTATGAAGAGAAACAAAGAGCAAATGTGAGCAATAAAGCATAAAAGCAACAGCATGTGTTTGTATGTGCGTCAGCCAGAGAGAGGGAGAGCGAAAGAGACAGCACTTACCAAGCATCAACAAAGTAACAGACACAGCCACACATCATAATACTGTTTTTTATTCGGATTATTACTGAGCACTTAAAAATATACTAGATCTCAGACTAATAAACCACCTCAGCCATCTCAGTCTATCAGATAGTCTGGAGCGCATTCACAGTGAACCCCAGTTGATATACACACACTTCTTAGCGTTTGTGCATGCAGTACCAAAAGCTGGCACGTCTGAAGTGAAAAAACATGGCCAACAGCAACTGAGAAAGTAAAGGAAAGGTAAAGTGATCCTGTTATGATGCTGAAGAATAATAGAATGGAAAAATCAAGTCTGACAGGCAATGAGAATCTCAGCTACAGCTCCATTATTTCAGAAATAAAAAAACACAAATGTCCAGAAGGAAATGACATCTACAAGATCACAAGGTGCACTTTGTTCTGCATCTCGTCACATAAGTGCAATGAAGTGCCAAAAAACTGGTACATTAGCAATGCTACCTATACACTGGCGTAGATGCACCAGTAACATTCTACAATTACAAACTGTAATCTATTTATCTCTTTGTCTCTTTCACTTTTCCACTTTTGCTCTCCTTGTCCAGAAATCAGTGCCACCATCCCTGGGTCCCACTGGTGGAGTACCTGTCTCCTTCATTTAGTTATCAGGAATGTGTGCCTTCAAGGATTTTCCACTGAGGACTTAATATCTCAACTCTTTTACATTATATAATTGTTATTATTTGCTTAATTTGACTATTGATACAAACTTAACTATTTCAGTTAACATCTAGGCCACCCAAGGTCTCTTCCTTCTACTTTCAGAAAGTTTTTTCCCTTGACACTGTCACCCTAGGCTTGCTCAATTTGGGATTGGCCTTTTATTATAATATGATATTGTAGAGATTGTTTGAGACAATGCTCCATTGTAAAAAGTGCTATATAAATAAGTTTGACTTGACTTGAATATATTTTACATGATGCAGTGTGTTTCTCTAACATACTAGCAGGTATATACAGTAGTCACTACATTAATATAGCTGTGGTTCTTACAGTGTTAATCTGGACACATTTTGCGATGTTTTGGTATATGTATCTCACTTTGGTTTATTTCCTTTCCATCATCTGCTGTGATCTGCGTCATTGTCCCTTAAAGTAAAAGAGTGACAGCTCTGTCTGATGAGGGCAGCTGACCACTTCAGGTTTGACTTCTTGTTTCCATGAGATTCTGCATCTGGTTCAGTGTAAGTGTGCAGCAGGAGGGGTGGACCAATGCTGTTGTAACACATTTAGAATGTGGCTTGATGTATTGTATGAAAATATTATTGCAGTGCAGTTCATGCATATTCCATACTGGTTTACCCTCTTTTTCCTCAAGTTTAGAGATTTCTCTGATAATAAAAGTTTGTTTGTTTGTTTATTTGGTTTATTTAATGTCACTTTCAGTATCATGGCCACTTCTGCAACACAGACGAGGTTACATCAAAACAAGTCACATATATACATTCAAGTCAATGCCCCTGATAGTAATAGTACAGGGCGAAGTAATTAAATACATTTGTATGATGAGAAACCTGTGACTATTTGTTCAGACACTCAATTCATCTAAATTGTTAAAAAAAAAAAAAAGTCGTTTTTTTGGGAAGTATTGAATGAAAGCAAGATTCAAAAAAAGATTAGAAGAGATTTATATTTTTCTCCCTCTACAGTGCATAATATTGCTAAATGATTGAAAAGATTGGGAGAAATGTCAGTGCAAAATGGCAAAGGCACAAGCCTAAATTGAGAACACTATCATTCAAGGACAGTCATTAAAACAATAGCTGAAATATCCACATGGAGAAGAAATTAATTTAGCAAACCTTTATCAAGCACTACACTGAATAAAGTATTTTACAAGAAAAAGGCAGAACATTGAATGATTGAATAAATAAAAGTCTTATCATGAAATTAATACTTATTAATGCTTATTGGATTTAATTTGAATACAGCTTATAACAGACTGACGCTTAACAACCCTATCAACAACAGCAAAGTTGCACATGAACCAGATGCCACGTCAAAAAATGGGTATGGTGACAAAAAATCTAAACTGACATGTGACATTGTTAAAAATGTATATTTTGTACTTAGCTAATGTTTCTCACATGCTTTAGTCTCCACACTCACACTCATTCTGCACACCCACACAGAGCAGCTGCACACCAGAGCACAAGCATTCACATTTCTAACACTATGGTAGAGAAGAAAAACGGGACAAATACAGTGCATAGGCAAATGGAGGAAAATTTGTTTTTTTTTGCGCGGGGGGGGGGGCGTGGTCACACCTTTATAAATATACTCCCTTTCTTTCTCACTCACTCTCTCTCACACACACACACACACACACACACACACACACACACACACACACACAGTCTTTCTCTCTCTCTCTCTTTTACACACACGCACATATATATACACGCACATATATATAGACATATACACATATACACACACACACACACATACACACACATACACACACATACACACATACACACACATACACACACACACACACACACACACACACACACACACACACACACACACACACACACACA
>JAVSBV010170639.1:0-13872 GCA_033117975.1 Parotocinclus spilosoma | reverse complement strand
CTAGTGGTTAAGGTACTGGACTATGGACCAGAAGGTCCAGGGTTCAAATCCCACCTCTGCCACAGTTGGGCCCCTGATCAAGGCCCTTAACCCACAATTGCTTGGATTGTAAGACCATATGAATTGTAAGTGGCTCTGGATAAGGGCGTCTGCTAAATGTAATACTTAATACGTGGTATTAAGTGACCTGGACGAGAGACTAGAGACTCATCAGACCAATCCATTCTTCTGATGTCCAATTTTGGTGAGCCCACATGAGTTGTAGCCACTCCTGTTCGTTGCTGACGGGAGTGGCACCTGGTGTGTTCTTCTGATGTATAGCCCATCTACTTCAATGTTCTATGAGTTTAGAGACGCTCTTTCAGCCTGTCTGCCCAGGAACTGCTGCTTACTGGATATTTTCCCTTATGCTAACCATGCTTTATAAACCCTAGAGATGGATGTGCGTGAAAATCCCAGTAGATCAGAAGTTTCTAAAACCGCTGTTTAAGCAGTACCACGCCACGTTCGAAGTCTCTTAAATCGCCTTTCTTTCCCATTGTGATGCTCGGGTTATCCCAAACCATAGCAACATTACTGGCAAATAAAGCTGCAAATGATCTGGTGTTATTTCCCATTGACAAGTGGCAAGAATAATCGCTGCATAATTAATCCATGATTCAGCAGCACCCCTATCTGATGCCCTATAAGACCACAGGATCAAACCGCTTCAACAAGATGTCTTATAGTATCGTCACTTGCACGCAAAATAAAACAAGAAAATCAGTGTACACCTACATGAAAAAAGGACACTTGTGTCTGTTTATCTGTTACGTTTGCTACCCTTGTTTTTGGATTCCATCCCAGACATTCAACATTTTTGCTAGTTAGTATGACCTTTTGGTTTATCTCTGGTTTCTGTGCTACATTTTCAGGTTCACTATACCTTCAATAAGATCCTGATGCTGCAGGAGCCCCTGCTGGTAGTCGGAGCATTTTACATCTTGTTCTTCACAGTCATCATATATGTTCGCCTCGACTTCTCTATCACCAAGGTACAGATACTGGCCCTTAACCCAAATCTTGAAATATCCCATAATATTTGTGAGCAGTGTATTTGTATCAATATAGACAAGAGTACATTGGCTTTCATTATAACTGCTGATGAAATGGATCAGGTATAAGCTTGTGTATTTTATGATCAAATTTGCTTTGCTTCTTATAGAAGCTACAGTTCTGTATAAAGAAAACATTACGGTGCATCACAGTCTCACCCACCCGTTTCTTCTCTTCCCTTAGGATCCTGCTGCAGAGGTCAGGATGAAGGTGGCCTCCATCACTGAGCAGGTCCTTACTCTGGTCAATAAGAGGCTGGGTCTGTACCGGCACATGGACGAGGTGGTGAACCGCTACAAGCAGTCACGTGACAGTGGCGCTCTCAACGCTGGCCGTAAGAACTTGGACGCCGAACATCGCACACTGACTAACGAGATTACGGCCCTGCAGTCGCGCCTCAAATCCGAGGGCTCCGACCTTGCTGAGAAGGTATGATCATTGCGGTTACAGGGTTTGTGGCAGCTGCCGTTATGTAGCGTGTCACTCACTTGGCATAATACACACATTATGAATTTGTCTACTCATCACGTCATGGCGCCAGTACTGTTGATGCACCACGAATGAAGTAAGCGTTCTACTTCAAAGCGAATGACAAGTTAAAAATGAGTGAACAAACTGCACCGGGAGGCAAATTACAGACAAGACCAACCTTACAGTCTGTGTGGTTAGACAGCCTGCAAATTGTCAGAAATCAGTTGCTTTTAAAGACAGTTCGACAACTACGGGGTTGGACAATGAAACTGAAACACCTGTCATTTTGGTGTGGGAGATTTCATGGCTAAATTGGACCATGCTGGTGGCCAATCTTCATTAATTGCACATTGCAGGGCAGAATCAGGATCCTCAGGGTCAATATATATATATATATATATATAGCTGGACTGCTATAGCCAAACGTTTGTCTAAAACCAGGTGTTTCAGTTTCATTGCCAACCTCTGTATATTCTCTGCAAACTAACCATTGTATGAAATATGAAGATTATAACAGAATTCAGGAGTTGGCTGTCTACGATAGAATTTAACAAGCTAAAGTACCAGTATAAAAGCACACCTGGGAACCTAATGTTATTTTCATTTATGTCATTATTACCCATATTTAAATGACTTTTACAGGCTTATTTTATGTATGCCAAGTTTCACTTAATTACTAAATGCCAGAAAAGTGTGTGTCACACATCCCTAATTCACACTGCACTAAAAGAAATACCTGGGTCACTCATGAAGAAACCATCAGAATTGGGTGACACTTTTCTGGATTATGAACATGGAAAAAAACCTGATAGTGTTGAGTTACAGGTTTAGAAATCTCTTGGCATGCTGTAACATCGACCTCGTTCTGTCTCAGGTGTTGGAGATCCAGAAACTGGACGCGCAGGTGAAGGACCTGGTGCTGCAGTCGTGCCAGGATTCCGAGCGCCTGGTGACCGGGAAGATTAAAAAGGAGGCTTACGTAACGTCAGAGAAAAATCAGGCCGCCAAAAGACAGGAGCTCGTTGCGCGCATCGATGGCTTGCTCGACACCCTGTGAAACGTACCACATCCACACGTTGTAAATTTCTGCCGAATTACGTCCTGACCCTTTTTCATGCACACTTGGGGTTTACTTTGTGAGCCAAGTTCGTTGTGCCTTCATTAATCTGTAGGCTTTATGAAGAGGGCTTTAACCGTGTGCTTAAATACAAAACACTTACAGATCCTGATGAGATTTAGTTTGGTTTCTGATTTCTAGGAAGCAGGTTTTCGGTTGTTAATGTTTTTTTTTTTTTTTTTAAATGCGTGTTTGTGCAGGAAAGTTCTTTTTTTCACGTCCTTGGCACTTATCCCCCAAATGCATACATACTGAAACTGAAGACAAAGGAAGGCAAATTAATGACCTTATTGGTTTTTTTGTTGGGCTCTTTTTGTATGATTAGTAGTTTTTGTAACCTTGGTATGCCAGGTTGGTATGATTTGATAAACATAACTGGTGTTTGTGGGAAGGTGGGGAAAAAATGTTCAGTGTCATTTGAGAACTATAAACACGGTCTTATAAACTGGTGTTTGTCCTAATTTACTCATTTATTTATTCCTGTTTGAACCTTGCTTATTTTGGGGAGAATTACTGGGTTGATTGGTCAGTTTATCTGTGTGAATCTTTACAGGAAGCTGGCCTTAATCAGAGGTGATCAGAGGTCCTTCAGAAGAAGTGTCACACTAAGCTTTGATTGTGATTCTAATGCACAGCAGACAAAATGTACCATACCTACCACCACATTGTTATGGAAATGGTTTTTGGGATTGAAGAAAAATGATACTGAAAACGTTTGATTGTGCTTCGCTTTATTCCAGAATAGGGAGGGGAGGTATACTGGGACTGGGCGTGGGACTGTGGTAGCCTAGTGGTTAAGGCCCTGGACTATGGACCAGAAGGTTCATGGTTCAAATCCCACCTCTGCCACAGTTGGGTCCCTGAGCAAGGCCCTTAACCCACAACTGCTTGGATTGTAAGACCGTATTGATTCTAAGTCGTTTTGGATAAGGGCGTCCGCTAAATGGCGTAAATGTAAATACTGGTACGACACACTTTCATTTGGATTTAGATTACTATGGGTACCATGATAAACCAAGAAACGACGAAACACAAATGGCCCTGACACAAATACAAGACAAAATACACAAACATGTGCTCAGAAAAAGTAAGCTATGTTTTGACTTTCAAAGCCAATGTTTGAAGTTAGAAGTTTTAACACCACTCACAAAAGTGTGGGGCTAGTTCATTAGTGGATATTTTATTTTGTATATTACAGTATGTTATTCTTGAACCATTCTTGGTTAGAATATGCTTAAGGTCGTTGTGTTGTTGCATGACTGACGTTCACAGACGTGTCCTGATTTTTGCCATTAGCATTTACGGGCATATTTTAGAATTCTTTGATTGTTTGATATAAATATGATACAGACCAAACCATTATTTCTATACTGCATACTTTTATTTTCAGATTAGTTGTCCTATGTACTGTACAAGAAAAATGTACATCTTGCTTGACAAAATTATCTTCTGCCATTCTGACAAATCCATCGCAAGTTAGTTGTATCGTGAACCGATGAGTTTAATATACACTAGTCTATAGTGTATCATAGAGGAGTTGACCTTGTTTAAAAACATATTAACCATAGTTGGCTAGAATCATTAACATGGCCTAAAAATGTCAAAAAGTTTAAAAAGTGTTCGATCCAATGTAATTTAAGGAGTAATGGATCGAATGTGAAAGCAAAACACGTACTCATTGGTAAACTCAGGGTGCTAGCTGCTAATGCTAACTGTTTAACTTAAAAGTGATCGGGAAGGAGTCGACTATTTTAGGAACCATGGGGACTTATTTGCAATAAGATAAAACTAAAGAAAAGCACAATAAACACAACGGCGATCTGCACTGAGAAACAGCTATTGTGAATCTGAATCACTGTACTGAATCATGAATCGAATTTTGTGCTGCCCGACTCCTACAGGGTTAAGCAAACAGAATCAAAACAATTTTCTCTAGTCAAAATGTGTCGACAATGGAACTGCGCTCATTTATGTGTATTGCATCCTCCAATATTTTGGTGGATGTTTTAGGTGGTTCAATTCAGAATCATTTATTTTCTAGGCAGTTCTAAATGGTGGCAGAAGGTGGGAATGAACACTAGAAAACACACACACTGACACTAGGAGATATTAGGAACTGTGGTAGCCTAGTGGTTAAGGTACTGTGCTATGGGCCAGAAGGTCCAGGGTTTAGATCCTACCTCTGCCACAGTTGGGTCCCTGAGCAAGGCCCTTAACCCACAATGACTTTGATTGTAAGACTGTATTAATTGTAAGTTGATCTGGATAAGAACGTCTGCTAAATGACATAAATGTAAAATGTAGCAACACCAGTGAGCATAAACAGATTTTGAACTGTGTGTAAAAGCCCTCAAAGACATAGGGAGACATATGGTCCTGGGTGACCATACACGCTTCTGTACATGCTTCTGTTCACCCCATTAATATATCACTTGCTGCTCAATCACAATAATTGATTTAGCATTTCGTGTGAATAATCGAACAACTTTCTTTGACTTTTACTTGTTTTTCTGATGAGCTTGTTAAATCAAATCAAATGCTTATTTTTAATAGCTTTATAATCAATTTAAAATATCCCCTGATTTTTGTTAGCATTGTGTTCAAGTAAACGTATGGATAAGCTGAAATAACAATCACAGATACACAATAATGGGTCTAATTGCAATTAAACTAAGCCGCATATAGTGCACTGCATAGAAAGTAGTCATTTTAGATTCAACACTAGCTTAGAATAAACACTGGCTAAAATTTTTGTCTAAGCCAGCCTTAAAACAAACAATTGTTAGGTGTATAGGTGGTGAGGATAACTCTCCTAAGGAGGTTTATTTCTAGTCTCTAAGGTGAGCAACACCAAACATCTCCAGCACCAAATGGGAAGCAGCAAAGCAAGTGGAACATCTCTGG
This sequence comes from Parotocinclus spilosoma, assembly GCA_033117975.1. Taxonomy (NCBI): domain Eukaryota; kingdom Metazoa; phylum Chordata; class Actinopteri; order Siluriformes; family Loricariidae; genus Parotocinclus; species Parotocinclus spilosoma. The sequence continues at coordinate 8,285 of JAVSBV010170639.1, read as the reverse complement.
CCCATCACCAGATAGTGCTTTGATTTCTGCATGTACTGTATTATAAATATATAAAGTGCTATATACTGTATCTATAGCATTTATGTAGATTGTTTCTATATCACTGCTCTTCACTGTTAAACTTGGATAATGTTTGTGAATAACGTGGACAGAATTAATTACTTATAGCAGGCATATGACATCTTAATAATGTTTTTTAAAAAAAATAATAGATATAGTCTCAATGGAATAACATTGCCATTTGCAATCATACCCAGCCTTTGAAAAACCAAGAGAAGTCTGCTACTAAACTCTATGGATGTCAGAAGGTGCCTGACTTTAGTCTTTTTATAAATATACTGCTCACAAAACTTAATGTATATTTCATTAGTAGTTTTAAATGAATTAGAGCCTAACTGAACCGAGTTATTAATTACTTTATATTGCCTGGCTGACTGACTAATTAAGGGGGCAATTACTTTTTAGCACGGGGCTTGTTGAGGTTATTTTTTTTCTTTAATAAATGGACCGATTATTTAACCGGATGGATGTGTTTTATTAAAGGTACACGCATCGAAATATAATGCGTTTCTGTTATAGGTGAAACTTTTTAGAACGTTGACACAAAGTCATTGTGATGTCACTACAAAGAACGTGGCTCGTGTTCCAGAAAGCTTGCGGACAGAAGGTTAAAGTGTTAGTATTACAGCATCTCTCGCGGTGATCACCGGTTTACTCTCGCGCTCCCGTTTCAATCGGTTCCCGTTATGATGAAGAGTTTGTTGTTGAGCTTCACATCTCGGGTGACCGAGATCAACTTGCGCCCCCTGCTGTACGTGACCGGGGCCGCCACTGCCACCGCCGGACTCTGCTATTTGTACCGCAGGTTTGCTGTTCAGCAGCCGAGGAAGACGATGGTGGATGCAGCCGTCCAGACTGAAGCTGAAGGTAGTTATAGAGCTCAGAGATTAATATGAGATACACTTGTAATGATGTATTCATAAAAATGATCTAAATGAATGAATATTACAAATTAAATCACATGCATAATTAAACTGTAAAATAAAGAAGAAATAATAATTAGATCATTAATATTTGATTAATGCATTAAATTGAGAGCATGTACTCAGCACTGTTTTGATCATGGATGTGTTCAGATCCAGTGCACGTGATACCACAGTGCTCTGGAGAAATAAGAAGCTCGTTCTGGACGTTGCGTATCTCCCACAGACGGTGGTACGACAGAAGAAGAGAGGTAATGTTTGTTTCTCCTTCTGTCTTCAGCCATGCACATTTAATGTGGTTAGCTAGTGTTTATATATGGCTGGTGTGTATTATTTATGTGTGTGTGTGTTTGTGTGTGTGTTCTACAGATGGTTTCTGTCAAACGGGACTTTGTGCTGCTCACACGTGGAGCGGTTACTCAGTCATGGTGGACTCTTTCCAATGACTTCTTTAAACCCTCCAATGAGGTAGTAGCTCTTCTTCTTGTGCTCTTTGATATAAGAATTTCTGTACATGATTATTTTCTATTGTAGATTCATGTTATATGTCGTGTATATTAAGACTGACTCTTCTTCCAGGGGCTCTTCCGCTATGCCTCAGTCCACAGGGTCACTCTTGCTCTGGTAAGTTGGATCTCAGCCATGTTTCTACAAGGTTTCCTCAAACTTCCTCTTGTTCTGCAGATTGAGAGACACTGTAAATCCAGTAGTTCACTCCAAATGCTTTTGTGTTGCTCTGTTTAGCACATTGATGGTCATCTGGCTCGAGTGACCTCTCACACCTTCACTGAGCACATCCCCTTATCCAAATCCAAAGGTGATCATGGCATTCCGGTAAGTTTGTTGGACTTCTATAGGAACCAGTTTCATCTTATAGAATAGACTGTAAAAAGCAGACATGGAGCTGCTCTGATTTCAATTGATGTTGTTTTATAGGTCAGAAAGTCGTTCTGGGTCCATAAGAGCTTCGACATCGGCCATGAAGGGTCTCTGGTTTCTGTACCAGGGGGTACAGACCTTATGGTACGCCATCCAGAGTGTAGAAGAGCTTCAGCTCCTGAGGTAAAACTAAAATCACTACTGGTATTACATGTGACTGTATTATAAGAGATCTATAATGAATAAAAACGACATTTTTGATGTTACAGACTGAATGTCTCAGTGTGGAGGAGAGACAGGCGCCTGCTTTATAGTAAGTACAGCAAAAGTTGGAACCCTTTAACACCTCAGTGTCCCGTGTTTTGTAAAAAGGGATTTTTAATATGTGCATTATTTACAGTTACTTTTGCAGGACAAGGGGGATTGAAGATGTTCTCCTGAAACTGACGGCCCTGCGTCAGGCTTTCACCGTAAGCACACAACATTAAAATGTCATAAGGTCATGTTATACTTGTATTATTCTTCCATTACTCTTTTCTCTTTCTCCATTTCTATAGATCATGTTGAGCCAGCCACGCATCAGAACCTTTTTGGAGATGAGTGGCAGAAAGATTCTTGGTGAACTGGCCAGGGTGAATGGCAAGGTAACGACACGATCTCAGTCTAAACCATAGCTATAAGATCAGAAAGCTTTCATAATATATGAAACCATCTCTCCTGTAGGACGTGACCACCTTTCAGCAGCTGTATGATAGCCTGCTGCTGCACATTCAGGACACTCATAACCGTAACTGGATAGAGTTGGAGTTGGCACAGATCGGGGTGAGATCAATAGGCTAGAATTTAACATTACCACATAACATTACCACACTTTTATGCTATGTATTCAGATTCACCGGCTTCTATCTCAAGTGTTTCTTTATCTTTTTAGATTCAGCACTTCAACTTCATTGACATCGTCTTTGAGTTGCTGCTGCTGGGAATTTGGGGCAGGGTTCGAATGTTTCAGATCTGTGGAGTAAGACAATTGTTTTGTGTTTCTTTTCTACTAAGGTTGGGGAAGACGGTGTTTAAATCTACAATTAAAATGCATTATTCCCATTTTGATTTATTCTTCCAGGTGAATAATGGATTTCTTGACTTTCTAATGGAGGTGATTAGGTACTGCTCTTCATCTAGTTGGCAGAGATTGGACAGGGGCTCTCATCTCATCATCTGTATCCAGGTAGAAATTTGAACCTCTTTTTTTTTGCTATTAGTAGAAGTCAGGTGTCATTATTTGCTGACTTAACTTATTTTCTCCTTTTGTCTCTTAGGCTGAAATGTTGCGTCTCCTGGAGGAAATATTTAAGATGGATGACACCCTGTATGCAGACCCTCAATCTCTAGCCACTGATTTGTGGAACGTGTTCAAGTTCCACATCCGGGAGTGCCTAGACATAGTAGAATAGAGTCAGGAAATCCACCAGCTTTTTCTTAAGGTCCTAAATTCATCAGGGACCATCACAACTCCGTCCATCACACATAGGCAATCTTTAAGCTAGACTGGGCTGTGAAGGATATGGTTGCCATCAAAGTGTTCAATAAAGACAGGAAAACATTGTCGGTACTTACTTTGACCAGATTGTATGTTTATTAATGATGAATTAGTTTCATAAAACACTGTGATTTTTGGGAGTACTGATTTGTTGTTTTTAAAATTATATACTGCTGCTCTCTATAACATTTAATTAATGACTAGACAGAAATGGCAAACTTCATTATGTATATTATGTATAATAATAATAATAATAATAATAATAATAATAATAATCTATTTTATTTGTCTCTAGTTTTCACTGTTGACAGGAATCATTCGGTTTTGACTCATGTACACATCCATGCACATCTTATTGCTGGATTTCTTTTGTCCTGAACTAGACATAAGATCTGTCTTCATTCCTGGTTTAACAATGACTTTCTACGCCAACAATTTACTGGAGTAATTTGATTTTTAAAAAATGCAAATAATCACCACACGGGGACGCTAATGCATTATAAACATTCGTGGAGTTTTTATGTTGCTTTGATCTTTAAATGATGATGATGTTGTGTTCGTCAGTCAAACATCAGAAGTTCCACACATTACGACTGTTTTACATCTGCTCTGAAAGCACGAAATCTTCTACAAGTTCTTGAAAAATATTTAATAAAGGGTCAGCCAGGGCAGGGTAGCACCGCTGCCTCACAGTAAGAAGATTCTGGGTTCAGTGGAGGTGAACTGAGCAGACTCCTTACTGCGTAGAGTCTGCATGTCCTCCCTGTGTCTGTGTGGGTTTACTCCGGGCACTCTGATTTCCTTCCAAAGTCCAAATGACATGCATGTTAGGTTAACTGGTATCTCGAAAGTGGCTTATTGTGTGACTGTGTGTATGCCCTACAATGGATTGACACCCTATTTAGAGCCGTTCCAGCCCTTGCGCCCAGAGTTGCCGGGTGACCCCGTGTGGATTAAGTGGAAGATAATGATTGAAAGTGCCAAACAATTTTCCCAGGGAAAAAATGTACTGTGAAATTTGACAGTAGAACCACAAAGTGACCAAATTACCATCAAAATCCATGGTAGAACTATGAAATAATGTATGTCAGTTCATAATCAACATAATCAAACAATCGTACTGTGAAATTTGACAGTGGAACCATGAAGTGGCCAAATTACTATAAAAAAGATTTATAGTAGAATTGTGAAATTTATAGCCAGAACTGTAAAAGTTCACATTAAAACTGACAATCAATAAAACATTTTATGAACTTTCACAGTGCATTTTTTTCCTGGGTTCACACAATAAACTTATCATTTCGTTCTAATATTGTAATTACTTACAGATATTGTCATTATTTTCATATACCGCTAACAAAAATGAGACGATACTTCACTTTAAAATATCCCCAAATTAAACATGAAACACCTCCTTCTTGGTGAGCTGTGTTTTTTGTAAACCTCAAATGGTTAGTGCAGTTGGTTGAGATCATCAGCCGGTTTTATTCTTGGCCCAGTAATGTTAACATTGTGTCTATGTTGGTTTTCTCTGGATACGTTGGTTTCCTTTCACAGTCCAAAGATATGCGTTACGTCAACTCTGTACTGGTCCTGTTATACGTCTTTAAAGCATCCCATTGTGATTGAGAGTGTATTCACCCGCTGTCATGGCTCCCCTGTTCATAAATTGGATTAAGCATGTATGTAAAGATATGAAGCAGGTATGAAAGAATGAAATATATAAATAAAATGACTTAGAATACTTCCAATGTAATGAAGGTGACAAGAAGTCAAATGGTTTTCTTACAAATTACATAAATGGATTCTAAACACTCTAAAGACATGAATATATACAGGTAAATCTAAAACTTTAAAGCCACCTCTTTCCATACCAGCGTGTGCGTAGGTGTAATGTCTTATATTAATGCTGATATAAATAAATGACGCTCAGACCCACTGAAAAAAGCAAAGCACCAGTTCACCACAAAACAATTGGACACCAGTCTATAACAAGGTTGGCTGGGGCCAGCGACAGGTTTTCCCTCCTTCGGACACAGCCAGTTGTATCTGCATGTCATGTTTATCCTGGTCAGCAGACACTGCCTGGACCATGTAGTGGTGTGTTAATGCATTCCACAGCTGTGCCACCCAAGCACCAGATATTATATTAATGTATTAAAGAATTTTCAACAGTAGAAGGTCAGATGGTGCTGTGTTATAATACCTCAGCCCAACAGCGCAGTGTATGGTCCCGATGGTGAGTTCCAGCCAGGTTGGGTCAGGGGGAAGGTGAAGGATGATAAAGGAATCCTCTGCACTGGGCATGATTACACCTGTGTCATGTGTTATCCTCCAAAGAAGGCCGCCTCTCCCTTTGTGTACTGTGCAAGTGTCATTTGAGTGGCAAGTGGCATTGTCTTTTGACAATATCATAGCCAAATGTAAATATAAAATGGGAAGCCAGTCATGGTTAGGATTAAGATATTAAACTCAAATCACATGTAATGCTCTAACAATTTAATGTAAATCAACATGCAAAGAACGGCGACTCGGGTCTGGGAACAATCCTGATATTTGTGTTATGTAGCGATAACCATCAGCGGTGTGATTTAGTCCAGAGCTGTGTTTAATCAAGCTAATCAAGAGCTTAATTTTCCTGCTTTCTGAAACTTCTTCCTTCCACAGGGCAGCTTTATGCTAATTCCTGGCAGTGTTTACCTCTGGGTCTACAGTTCCATTTCCAACTAAGTGCAAAACACAGGGTTATTGCAGGCGAGGCCAAACTGGGGTCATGACTTTCCCCGAAAGGTCATGCTGAAGTCATTTCCCAGACCGAAATAACGCCAAGCCTCTTGGCTCTGTGAGAATATTGTAAGTGCTGTACAATAAACATTCCGCAAATTACACACTGGAGGGAAACCAAGACTATATCTATCAGCACTGGTGCCTGAAGAAAGCACACAATAGTGTGGAGCGTGTATGTTTGTGTGATTTTGTTTTATTTTTTTGCAAGGTGGGAGGCTGCGAAAAATGACTGGCCCAAGGGCTTAAGTAGCAAAGGCAGGGGTGAAAGAATGGCACAGAGAACCAATCTATTGAAATCCTCAAACTCAAGACTTGACTAGATTGCATTTAACATAGAGTGTTTGATAGTCAAACAATCTATTGAGTCTTATGTGGCTATCAGCCTTTACATTTAGTTTTTTTTATTTAGATTGTTTTATGTATTTGTTAGCACTAGTCACCTGCACTGAAGACAATGAAGATGCATAGCTTGTTCAAAAATCACTGTTTTAATGAACTAAAACACATATCTTTTAAAAGCAGTGATGTGCTAAGCACCTATAGCCTCGTCGGTATGAGAGCAATGCAAATTTTAAAACCGCAAATATAATTTGTATAGTGAGCAGGTCGGTCGTTAATACACAGCTCACAAAAATTAGGGGATATTTCAAAATGAGTACGGTGAAGATCGCAAAGAAACTGCTGGATAATCTGATCCTGTCCATGCCCCATCCCTGTCAGTATGTTTTGGCGGTCAATGTGGGGGCACTCTGGTCCAGTTTAACATACTTCTGTTCACCCCCATAAATATATCACTTACTACTCAATCATAATAATTGAGTTTGCATCTCCTTTGCATAATCGAACAACTTTCTTTGGCTTGTTATTGAATGATGATCTTGTTTATTGGAATAAAATCAAATGCTTCTTTTTTAATCGCTTCACATTCATTTTGAAATATCCCCAAATTTTTGTGAGCAGTGCAGTTGCTTGCATCTCTGGGCCAACTCTATTATTCATTCAAGAGAACATGTTCTTCGAAAGAGAAAACATTACAGCTTATACCTTAAAGATGGACAGCTTTTAACATTTATGAAATAACAAGCAGATCTAACTTACTGAGATGAATCCTGTTTGCTGAGTGAGCTAGAGGGCTTCTACTTCAGATGCTCCAACATGACAATTAAGATCACAAATATTGTAGTACCTTTTGTAGTAGAGTTAAGTATGAAATGTTTCTACACTGGACGATGTCCTTCATAAGGTCGTCATCACACTTTTTTTTAATTCTCCAGTGAGCGCTAATGTAAAAACATTTCTAAACATGCGAGGACGTCACCGAATAATTAACCATTACATTATCCAACAACAGTAATTTGGTAAACGGTTTAATTTACAGGTAAAGTTACAAACACTGCACAAGGCTGTATCCATTTATAGTTACAGTACTTAAATTAAAGTACCAGTAAATTTATTCAACAATATACACTATATAACATATACACATATACACATATAACGTTTGTTGGTACCCCAAATTATATCGAAAAACATGGGTTTAGAATGGAGTTTGCTGTCAGATTCTTCACTGTTCTGAGTAGTGTCACTAGATTTTGGAACGTGACTCAGTCATTTATACTGGACAGTACGCCCCTACTTAATACTGGCACTCTAGTTCATCTCTGAACCAGAGCTCAAATCCCACCTCTGATGTTGGGTCCGTTTTTGTAGTCCTTGGGTAAGACCCTTATGATTGTAAGACTCGTAAGTCTCCGTTGTAAGTTGCTCTGGATAAGGACACCTGCTAAGTGACATAAATGTACATTCTTTGTAATTAATGCAAACATGCCAGTAGATTCCTTGTGATATCTAGGGTGCCATTTGTGCATGTTTAGAATTTAGGAGAACAATGTACTGTATATGTCAGGGCTGGAACACACTGCATGCTTACTTAAGTTTTTATTATGTACAGTCAATTTCGGTTAATGGGACCACATCGAGACGTGATCATTTTGGTCCTAATAACTGGCTGGTCCGATGTTGCAAGACGGGACATGCTATGTAACATATTAAATGTTTATTAAACCTTTATTGTACGATTTACACGTATAGCGAACGTA
>JAVSBV010170629.1:0-13873 GCA_033117975.1 Parotocinclus spilosoma | reverse complement strand
GTACAAATAAATGGTTGGGGTTGGTTTTCCTCTGTTGTGCTCTGTGCTGCCAGTTAGGACAGTGTCCCCTGGAACTCAGAATTTGATTAATGCAGACATGGGACTTTGTATGAAAAGTATTTTTTGCACTTAAGTATTTTTTTACACACAAAACTCAGTGCACAAACACTTCTGCTTAGGCTTTAATCAAGCATAAATCATCAATCATAAACAAGCAAGAGGCTGAAAATGGTGTAGGAGGCTGCTCTGATGTGATTGGCCTGCTTATTGGTCTTCTGCGATTAATAAATGGAACAGGTTTATGTAGCTTACACCGCAATGCCGAAACCAATTTTCTCACTCATAGCATGTGTGGTTAAAGTGGAGGAGAAGTGTCTTGTGTTATTGCATTACTGTATGTTCTTGTTTGTCTAAAAATAATGATTTTGTGACAGTACACAATGTAATACAAATTGTTTAGACTCTGATCCTGCAAACCCATTGTAAGTCTTGTATAGTAGCCAAGCTAAGACTGATATGATTTTTTTTATTATTATTGCATATCAGTAAAGTATTATAATAAAAAATCTTTTGAAAAACAGTGAATTTTTAAACATATTCACTACATTATTTTAATCTGGTGAAACATTTCCTTTGGTGAACCAACGAAACATAAAATGTGTGCTTAATATGACAGCTCTGCCCCCTGTCCTGCTTTCTTTAGGTGTCTATGATTGATTCCCCCTCCTTGTCACTCAGGAAGTAGCTGATTGATTTTGAGATGTCTCACTCAGTCTGGGGAAATATGGTGTAGCTAAGGAGCTTTAACCAAAACAAATGTTTATGATTGATCAGCTAACAGTGGTCTTTACAAAGTTTAGAAAATTTAGAAAGCAAGATAGATTGCTTTTCTTTTATTAAAGTCACACAATTAAGTTTTTCACTCATTAATGTTAGACATATTTAAATGTCTTGAATCATTAAATATTTAGGACAAAGTGTGACACGTTTAATTCTACGCTTTATTTCCAGGAATGGGATATTGTATGAAAAATACTGATGCTGACAGTGAAGCAAAATAACAAAAAAAAACCCCACTTGTTTTCTGTTGTGACTGATTTTGAGGAATTGGTTGTTAATGTTTCAGGGTTAAATGCTAACATAATCAGCCATGGGGAAAAAGTTCTTGCTTGTATGCTGATACATGTTGCTGCTCCATAAAGAGGTAAAACTCCACCTCTTAGACAATTATGTTGATGTCAGTAAAATAATGCTGGACAATAAATATATAGGAACCAGGGAGATATTTCACCATATGAAAATTGGCTTTCGTAATCTAAAATTTTTTTTATATAAAAACAGCAAATTCAGATAAAAGGTTTTCACTATACACGAAAATACATTTGTAACCACTATAAGTTAAATAAAAAAATAAACCATTTTAAACCAAGATGAATAAGTAAAGAAAGGCCAATGTTTTACTTACCCTTTTACCAGGTGGTCCTGGTGGTCCTGCTTCTCCAGATGGACCAGGAGGACCCTAAACCCGAAATCAGAAGTCATGATCAGCATCCACAAGCAACACTACCACTAAAACAGTACCATATTTAAACAACACTGCTCTCAAAAATTAGGGGATATTTCATTTTCAATTTTAGAATATATCAAAATTAGTTATTCTAATGATGACGATGTTAATTAAGTATTTAAGTAATTAAGTTCCCCATCCATCCATTTTGTTTATTATTATTATAATTTCTATTTAAAACAATAATACTCTATTACTTTGAGCAAGGACCAGACAGTCTAAAAGTTTCAAACCTGTTTTATGCTAACTTTATATTAAAAGATAAAATGCAAAAAAATATATTGGCTATATAATTGTGATAGTCATAATTTATTTACAGAGCAATTATTTGATTTGTAAATGGAATTCTGTTTTAAATGATTAAAAAGTGTATATATATAGATCTATATCTAGATCTATATATATAGTATATATAGTAATGAAAATGTGTAGAAATTAAAATAACTGAACAATGCTTTGAAACGTTCTAATTAAAGTTATTTTTAAGTTATGACCTAATAATTTATATCAACTTATTTGAACAATAATTGGATGCCACTAAACAGTGATGTAACTGAATGGCATATATGGCGGAAAAGGACAGTTCAATGAACAGCAAGAACGAATTTACAAAGTTACTCAGCTGTGAGAAATTAATAGCTATAAGAAGCGGTATGAATCTCTAATCAGAGAAGAGAGTTCAAGCAGCTCTCTGAACATTTCATGGCACTACAAATTTCTGCTCATTAAACTTTATTAGGACTGCAGGGTGGAGATTGCCGATGTATTAAAAGTCACGGCACAATAAACAATGCATCAATCTGTAAAAACACCACCTCAAATACGTTCACTTTATAAAAAGGTAAATTACAGTTTTCTCATGGATTGTCTATTCAAATTGCATTGAGCTTATTTAAAAGGATCTATAGAAACACTCAGTGGTTAAAGCAAACATAGCGTGTGTGCTTTTCTCCTAACTACATTTCACTAAATTTATTATTGTTACATCAATTTGAATATAAACAAAACTATTAATACTCATAATAAACTGTTCACATCCTCTTTTTATTTGGCTTTATTAAGGTTTCAATATCACCTTTACAATCACATTTCTGATCAAGAATAAGACTGATAATCTTCAGACTTTCATTAGTATGTAATATAAAGTATGTTTCACATAAGTAATGTTGTTTTTTCACTTATTTAGATACTATTCATTAATTACATTTTGTAATAAAACAAATATAGTAATAAATATAATTATAACAAACAATAGACAACTACTGAAATGTTTATTTTGAAGCATAGAACATTACTATATTCAAATTGTGAGTCATCATGCTTCATGGCATCTAGTCTGTCCCTAGTATTGGGACAGAATTCTACTGTTTATAATAACTTATGGACAGCCATGAGCTTCGTGGTGGTGGTTATACTAAGTACTTACAGGCTGACCAGATTCTCCATCTTCTCCTTTTTCTCCTGGGCTGCCATCGATACCCTAGCAAAGAAAGAACATTGAAAGTTAAACAGTTACTAACCTGATGATACATAATAAGTGATGATCGGCAAGTTTAAAGAATCCTTTTCATATGGCCATCCAAAAGTTTGGACACACCTGTTTTAATGCATTCATCTTTCTTTTGAGTACTGGATTTACCTTACATTTGCAAAAAAGTCCACAAAACAATAAAGGAATAGAAAATCAACTATTTGATGTTGAGATGTTTGTGTTTGCTGCTAGGGCATGTATGTCAGTTGTAATAGCCAGCATTGTATCATTAAGAAATTATGGATTGATGTTTCACTTTGCCCAGTTCAGCTTTTTTCCATATTATTGACCTTCAAAACAGAAAATAACCATAATGTGGCTATTGGCTTAAAACACCCTTTTTACATAAAACATTTCTTTTTATAAACATTTTGCATTGATTATTGACTATATTTATGGAAACTACTTGTACTACTTGTAGAAAACTACATACATTAGCATTAGCCATTATCTTAACAAGACAATAACTTCTGACTGGTACTGTATGCAAATACCCATCACATGAATAGATATTGAATTATTTGGAAAAGTAAGATGTACAGAGGTTAATACTTACAGAAACACCAGGTTCACCAGGAGGACCAGGATCACCAGGGAAGCCAACAGGACCCTAAGGCAAAAACAATAAAATAAAAAAATAATAAATCAGCATGTAATGTTCACTTAATTGTCTTTAAAAATATATTTGTTATATCCAAATCATAAATATGTACATATATTTATTAAAACATAATTAATATTCATATATGACTGTTGATAAATTGATTATTGACTTACAGGATTTCCCTTGGGACCATCATCTCCAGGTGGTCCTTTAGGTCCGGCAGGTCCAGCTGAACCAGGTGGACCTGCTTCACCCTTCTCTCCTCTCTCACCCTTGGGGCCCTGCAGAGCAAATACAAAATTTCAGTGGACTGAACCAAAACCTGTGACCAAGCACAAATAATTTAGATATGCTGCAAAACATACAAAAACACAATTGTTGGATTATGCCAAATAGCACAATCTTGAGTAAGCCTTACTTTTGCAATAATAACATAGAGAGAGCGATACATATGGATATGGACTGCTCACAAAAATTAGGGAATATATAAAAATTAATTTGGGATAATGAAAAAATGCAGATTATTTAATTTCATTAAACAAAAAAGCAGAATCATGTCAAACTGGATGAGAGTGTCACACATTTACTGTTCAGTGGGGTGTACATCTATTGGATTATTGGACCTATGGATTACTGAAACCATGTCCTGTGGTTTGATGACACCAAGATTATCTTATTTGGTTCAGATGGTGATAGCATGTGTGGTGGCAACCAGATGAGGAGAACAAAAAAAAGTGTCTTGCCTACAGTCAAGCATGGTGGTGGGAATGTCATGGTTTGTGGCTACATGAGTGCTGCTGGCTGTGGGGAGCCATGAATGCCAACATGTTCAGTGACATACTGAAGCAGAGCATGATCCACGTCCTTCAAAATCTGGGCAGTATTCCAACATGATAATTACCCCAAACACACCTTCAAAATGACCACTGCCTTGCTAAACTAACTGATTGTAAAGGTCAAGCATGTCTCTGGACTACTGAGCATCTGTCGGGCATTCTTAAATGGAATGTGGACGAGCAAACCCTCTTTTTATAAATATATGCCATATGTAAACACTAGATACAGTATAGCATTTATCAAGTAATTTTACTTGAAAAATAACTAAGTGTGTTTTGTTTGAACTGTCAGTAACAGGCACAATGAATAATATTCTCAGAGTAATGTGTACTTTTGCAAATTATTCTCATTGTTTCAGTGCAATGATATTCTGCCAATAATCCCAGCAGTAATTGGTTTAACATAGTAGATAACTCAATTCACACAAAACACACACACACACATTTTGTCTCTCTGTTATTGTGTTTCCAGTGTCATTATATACTGCTCACAACAATTGGGGAATATTTCAAAATAAAATATCCCATAATAAAAGATATCCAAATTTTTGTGAGCAGTGTAGTACTGAATCCAGAATGACAAACTTACTCCAGTTCCAGGCTCTCCAGGAGGTCCAGGATTGCCTGCTTCACCTTGCTCACCCTGTAAGAGATTTCATTTGTTAAATGTGTTACCATGGTTACCAAAGCACATCTATAACACTGCTTGTCATAAAAGCACCATAGTTAATCATGATAGCAACAAGCCTAAAATAACACTTAGATATAATTTCCATAACTGCATCATCAGTGAATGGGACACTCAGAAAGAGGAACATTTCAGGTTTAGAAGTAACTGACAATGTTAAACATCTTCTGCTAACAGAAGGCCTTTCAAATACCATAATGGTGTTGGATAAGAGCTCAGAAATGCCTTACCTTTTCTCCCACAGCTCCAATGCCTCCGATACCACCAGGTGGACCTTGTGGACCCTAAAAAGAGATTGATTATTAGATTAAATAGATAAGATTTCCAGCTTTTGATGCATACAGTCTTCAAAGAGGTCTTTACATGTATAACCTCTCATCCTACAAATTTACCAAAGGTTGATGCACTTTTGTCAACCATTTCCAAGAATTGGTTGTTATGATGCCTAAATGGTTGAAACACATACAACTATTACCACACAGAGTATAAATAACTACATGGGTGTAGTTTTGTTAACGGTATAAGCTGCAAGGTGAGGAGGTTACTTACATCAGCACCCGATGGACCCTGTGGACCTCTGGGGCCAGGTGGTCCAGGTGGACCCTACAGAAAAGATACATGTTTCCATAATTTAATTTGTATTTACATTTTACTTAAGTTTGTTTATATTGTCATTTGTCATAAATCATATTGAATGTAATTGGTCAGCTGCATCATCATCAGAAGAAAGCTTTAGCTCAAATGATAAATCAAATGTTTACAGTAAAGGCTGGAAAGTTATGCGATATGATACGTTGGTACATAGCTAGGTGAGTAGTAGAAAAGTTAGCAGATTTAAGTAAGAGGCATTTAAGTAAAGAGGAAAGTAGGTAGGTAGGTGAGAAGGTGATTGGGTAGGTACTTTTAAGCACTTTTTGTAAGTCGCCCTGGATAAGAGCGTCTGCTAAATACTGTAAATGTAAATGTAAATGTAGGTAAATAAATAGGTAGTAATAAGGGTAGTTAGGTAATATTTTAACTTCAACTATTATAAGGGACCAGGGGTATTCACACACATCTTAGAATGCTTAGTGGACAGATACAGTTAGTGCAAAACACCATTTGTGACTAACAGCGTGTGTAGTAAGGCCTGTTGGACCGAGTCTTCATTTTAGTAATGGATATAATAGACACGTATGTATGCAGACATGTACATAGTATGCAGGCTTTGGGAAGATAAGTGGGCATATAGGTGGTTAAATACTGTAGTCTCAATGATAGATACAGCAGAAATCCGGCTAACATGCATAAAAAAACAAATATTACTATATTAATTTGTTAATTATATAATTAACTTCTGATACATACCATTGGGCCAACATCTCCATTCTCTCCCTTTTCACCTGGTGGTCCAGGAAGTCCCTAAAATATAAAACAATGCATTTACATAGTCATGCTGTTATGTTTTGAAGAAAAACAAAAGCTGGGTTGTATAAACCGTTGTCAACTCTTATAAGCTAGTTAAAATATTGTATAAGGAATAAACTGCAAATAATTTGGGTCCAAGCATGATCTCATTTCAATTGTAAACATTCAGAACTTAGCAAGTTTAAACGAGTAATGCTCAATGTATTCATACTCTTAATATAATAAAAAATTGTTGCATCAAAATGTACTTTTAATTTAATTAATGTACTTGTACTTGAATTAATTGTCAAAAGTTCATATGCTTGTTTCATGGGATAACAATTAGATCATTATTATTATTGTTATTATTATTATTATTATTAATAATAATAATAATAATAATAATAATAACAATAATAATAATAAAAGACAACAGAAACAGGGATTTTGTTTTGTTCCTCATAATAATATAAACTCATTTTCTTATTCGTTTTTTTTTCCCTAAATGTGATAGCTGAGTGTTTTTTTTATTCTTTTACCAAACTATTAACACATTAGCACCTCTCAGGTGTTAAAAAGTTTATAAATCAACTAACTTTAAGTCAAACGATTTTGGCATGTGTTGACCACAAACATGAACAAGCTAACCACGTGGCACCCGTATTTCACACATCTGACTCCTGACATTTACTCTAATTGCTTCCCTGGACTTTTGGGTCCCAGCCATCTCCAGCTGCAGGCAGAACATCTGAAGTCTAATTTGATGTGATATTTACACTTCAAATACCGATATGCTCAGGGACCGGGGTATTCATACACATGGGATCTCAGAACGCTACATGGTCAGACACCATTAGTGCAAAACGCTTTTTAAGGTCAGCAGATAGCGTGTTGAATAGCCTAATGCCTGCTGGACTGAGTCTCCACTCTAGGATTAATGGAATCCAAATGGAAGTGTATTACAGACAGTTAAATCTCAACTGAGCTGAATGACTTCAGAGTTAGGCAACGCGAAGGAACAAGGTGGGGAGTTACCACAGTAGCTGATCTAATTTCATTATCATGGCAATTCCTATTCATGGAATTGGGTAGATAATTTGTTTTATGATTAATGAAGGATTTTAAGCTCCGTCTTACTCTATTATTATTAAAAAGAAAAGCAGAGGTAATGAAGTCCTTAATTATTTTGCCTCATTAAAGAAGATGGTAAATAATAAAGTGCATATTTCGCCTTATTAATTAACTCTAATTTTTTGCTAAATATTTAAACCTTTGCAAATGAAGAATGAAGATTATGATATCTTATTGATTACATACCTACCTTGCTTTATCACCAAACATACACGGTACATACAGTATGCATTATATATACATATGCATTTTTTAAACACTAAATAGGCTTCACAGATGAACCCTGACAATGTTGCATTGCACTTTGTTCAAGGCTTACTTTTGCTTATTTGTTTTACCACTGCCATAATTCTGTCCTGTTTATTGGAGGTAGGTGTGGTCTCACCTGCAGGCCAATGGGTCCGGGAGGTCCTGGGAAACCCCTTGGTCCCTCGTCACCTTTCTGTCCAAACATTCCTTGCTGTCCCCGTGGCCCAGGCTCTCCATCTGATCCCTACAGGGACACAGTTCATATGTATGTCTTAGTGACAGCTTATGCAGTGTGTGTGGGTTCAATTGTGTCTTGCTATGGTGGCTCCACTGAGTGTGTATGTTGGTATGCTAGTTTAACTAGGTATGGATACAGTAATTTAGCTGAGTTGTGTGTTGATGCTATTATAGTTAATCTGAGTTGTGGCTTAATTATGGTGATTTCGATTATCGTGTGTTGATATAGGGGTTCAACCAAGTATGTATTGATATAATGATTGAGCTGAGTTTATGTATCTTGACGCATGCCATTTCTGTCACCAGGACATTATTTACATTAGAAACACTTAATTATTACCAAAGTGTAATAATTACCTCTTATGCAATTGCAAAGCAACAGTATATAAAGACATACAAACTACCTAGAACACTAGTGGGCCACTTTATATCTCAACTGTGCCTTAAATATTTTTCAGAAGCAAGCTACAATTATTTACTATAAAACAAATATACTATTCATGTCCTCATGACTAAGGTTTTCACTCAGTCCCGTTACTCTAACATATTCCCACTTCTGAAAATGAGAGAGCATACCATATGTTACATGTTCAATAGGTAGTTAAAAGTAAGTTCTCTCTTGTCCTAATTTACTGGTTCGGCTGAATGTGGATGCTGATATGAATGTGTGTTAGCATGGCAGTTAGGTTGACGTGTTGACATGGGTGTTGGTATTAATTTGGTGGTTACAATTAGTGAATGAGCTGATGTGGATATTCAGATGATTGTGTGATTGATGATGATGGTGCATTCTGGTATGGCGGTTCAGTTGTAGCGGCGTTCCTTACCGCAGGTCCAGGCGCTCCAATTGGACCCTGCAGACCTGCTGGACCTGGTGGACCCTAGAGGACAGAAACAACAATAAATGTTACATAGAAACAAGGATCAATAAAAACAAATAAATAAAAACATGTTAATCCATTGTTTTTATTACTACTACTTCAACTATTACTATGATAATAATGACGTCACCAACAACAATAACTATGATATGAGAATTATAATTCAATAAATATTTATAAATATTGGTTCTAATGTTATTTCTGTATGAATAAGAGAAGGGCAGGAGCTAGAGGAGCAGTATGTGCACTCACCTGTTCTCCTTTGTCAGCCTTGCTTCCCTTTTGTCCTGGTTCACCCACCTCACCCTGCAGAGCACAGAAAAGTAAAACATGTTTCAGGGAATCACACAATGAATTTTGCATTATAATTTTTTCCTTAAAAATTAAATCTTAAGGTAACTGCCTCAAATCCTAAATGGGTTTAGTTTCAATCATGAAGAAAATAAATTACTACTGCAACTCAATTTAGATAAGGGCATCTGCTAAACCCTGCAAATATAAAATTAACTTTAAATTATTATTGGCATTCAGACTTCAATGTAAAGCCTCCAAGATTCAGGCTGTTCAAAAATTATCTTAGAGGATGTCTCATGACAATACAGATCCCCCACCCTACTTAACAGTGGCAGTGACAAACATGCCTTGCCTCAAACTTAAAATAGTCAGACATACTTATCACACTTGATATTTATCAACATTTATCAACATATTTGACAACCGTTCCAGTAGTGCTAAAACTGACTGTAAAAGACAGATTACAGTTTACAGTTCATCAGGCTGTATGTCTTCTCATCATGTTTGCCTTGTTTGGTTGTATTTCATGACTTGTGTACGCTTTGACAGGATTTACTGGAAGCAGTTGAGACGATAATGCATAATACCTACAGGTCTGTAAATGATAAATGGTTTGTCGCTCATGCATGATCTTAATGAGAAGTTGATCCATCTTAGCCGTCATAGCTGATGATGATGGATATGCTGGAAGAGATGGAGTTGTCGTACAGATGGGTGGGTGTATTGTGATAAAGATTGATTATGGATGCGCCTGGTGTAAGATCAATTCAACTAAAATGATCTCAATGGGAAAAAAAAAATACCAGTGTTGCCAGACCGGCATTCTGTCATGCTAGACTAACCTTGTCACCATCCTCTCCAGGTGGTCCTTGTGGTCCTGGAGGGCCTGGCAGGCCGACAGGACCTTGGACTCCATCACGACCGGCAGGCCCTGCTGGACCTTTTTCACCCTAAACATACATAAAAACATGCTGATTGCTGCACAAAACCACATTGTCACAATAAAGCACTATATTTATGATTAATAATTAAATATTTAATGTATAAAAGCTCAGAAGTTAATGCACCTTGGTTAGTTTAAGGATGTGGGTAAAACATAGTAGGCAAAGCTGTCATAAGTTCTCATTACTTACAGGAGCACCCTTCTCTCCAGCAGGTCCTGGGGGTCCCTGTGGACCAACACGGCCGGGTAAACCGATTGGACCAGCTGGACCAGCAGCTCCTCTTTCACCAGGAGAACCCTACATACGGAAATCCAACAAGTAAGCTTTATTATATATTTTAACACTATTAAAATGGGTAAAAAAAAGGGTAGACCATTTCTCACAGATATGTGTCTGTGTATCACATTTATGCTGCCACATATACTGCTCACAAAAAGTAAGGGGTATTTAAAATGAAATATTCCCTAATGAAGTATCCTTTTGTTGAGCAGTGTATCAATAAATCCTGCTATATTTGGGTATGCCAGTCACTATTTAGTTGTTTTCTGTGGATTCTCGTGACCTTAAAACATACACCAGTTGTTATCGATAAAACTGGAAACTGAATGAGTACAGGACTTTGTCAGCTGAACACAGATACCTCTGTCATTTTTCGCTATTTATATGGTCATATTAATTGGACTTAATTATAATCTTTGTGTTAAACAGTGCATTTGTGTACTAACCTGAATGTAACTACATATTCTTGTCATGCTGGTAATTATGAGCAGTTTTTTTTTGTAAATGAAAGGTCAGTGTATATATGGTTGGTCAGTTAAGATAAATTGCTAATAATGTATTTTATTTATTTATTTTTCATCTGCCTGTTAGCACAACCATAAATTCCAACTCCAGCTCTAGCATAGTATATTCTGCTGTGGTCATGGCTTTTCTGAAAATCATGTCCTGACACTTTTCCAAAACAATAAACTTGCAAAATCTTCGCACATTTACTGCCAGATATTACTACTTAGAAATGAAATGTGTACTTTTATGGATCAGCTCTAAGATCTGCAGAGGAATCTGAATGGATGGATGCAAGCCATCGCAAATTTATTTCCTTGGCATCTGTTGTGAAACTGACCCTGGTTCCGGGTCCATCCTGTATGCTTAAGGGATATTTTAAATGAACTGAGAATGTCTATCAAATAAGGGGGTTTGGCTAGAAAGTAGGATGGGGTAATAAGTGGAAATGAGAGCTATTAAACGCCATAAAATCTGAGACTGTGGAATGATAGGCAGCTTTAATCAAAGCAGGATAAAAAGTGTCAGGCTTGCTGCTCTTATTCCACCCAGAAATCTATCAGTGATTGATTCTCAGACAGAGAGTATATATGTGGGCTGCATGTAGTTCAACTTAGGCATGGTGCCTACATCTAAAAAAAAAAATCATTATTTGAAGTTTGTTAGCTAGCTTCGGGACATTATCATTACTTTAGTTTTTCTTTGTCATTCTCGTTCTAATCTGTAAGGAAGTTTAATTGATATACCAGCTTCATAATGATGCAAATGCATTTTATCTCACTGGCACAGATAACTTGAACGTGATCGTGGTGATACTTAAGGCAATCTTTCCTTTATCACATAGCCCTTAAAAAGAGCAACCAAGGAATGACAATACATCTTCTGCAATCTAAAAATTATAATCAGTTAAGAACAGAAATATCTTCTGTTAATCTCCTGGAGATATAAAAAATATATATCATATATATATTATATATATAATATATATAAAAATATATATAAATATATATATACATAAAAAAATCTAATTGTATATTGCACCGTGTCTATAACATGTCAAAAAGTAGGGTTAAACAGCAAGCATAGGAATTGACTATATTAAATGTCCAGCTGGGATGATTTGCATTATTTTTAAAGAAGCAAAGTGTCCTCTAATGGAAAGCTGCAGCAATGTTACACTCAGCCCTGTACATAAAGCGAAGAGCTGCATTTACTGCTCAAATTGAATCTAATTTATTTTTGTGCTATGGTACTACATTGGTGAATCATGTATAAAAGATTAAATTGTTATAGAGACTAAATTTTTTATTGCAGTTTCTGTACTGTACAGTTGTAAGAAACACACCCAGTGAACTACATACTGCCTTAAAATTAATTAGCTCAGAATTTAGTGTACTTATACTAAACAACCATTAGGATTTTAGATTTCTCTTCCATGTTTTTGAGAGGTATGCAGGCAGGATACCAAGGAATACTGGCCTGAATTGCTTGGCATATTTTTAAATAATGGATGTACTCTGATGTTAAATGACAAAACACAGACTTTACATAATTACATAAACACAGGAAACAGGCTGTTATAAAACAGTCTGTCTTCAAGCTTATGATATTTAAGACCTTGCTTGCGCAGAGACTCCAATCGTGTCTGTATTAAATATTAATAGGTATTGACTAATATTCTGAGCTTTGACATCAAATAAAAAATATATCAAAATGTGAGTTAAAGAACACAGATTATTAACAGAAAACCATGGAAAATGAGTACTTACAGAAGGTCCAGGAGGACCCTGAGGACCCTCTGCTCCTTTCAGTCCAGATGAACCCTAATAAGAGAGAGAGGAAATAAAATTATCATGATGTACAGTAGAAACCAAAATCACAGGTATCCTTAAGGTATTGTCAAAATCATTAAGTATGCATTGTTAGTAATTTGAGTATTTTGTAACACTGTAAGCTAAAAAGGCTTTAGCTACCCATAACTGAATAGACCATGTAGTTATTGTGCTTACAAAGCATACCCATTGACAAAAGCGAATTTACCACTAAATGAACTTTGCCTCATAACCGTGCTCCTAAACACATGTATAGACAGCATACTGTGCTGTCCTAGTACTGAATTTTCAAGCTCAAATACCACTGTATATACAGCATTCAAAAGGTTTCATCGTAATGGAATGCTATAATGTTCAGATTTTAAAATTCATCCAGATCTTCAAGATCATAGATCCTAGAACAAGTGCCTGACAGCTACTGAATATTTTCAATGGTGTTTAAGTCAGAGGACTAGAATGACCATCTCATAAGCTTGATATTGCGCTTCTTCAATCATCCATGGTCTATGTTCGATGTAGTATGATGCTGTTTTCATAGATATAAATGCATCCTATATTTCGGCATATTATTATATATATATTATATGTGTATATATGTGTATGTATATATATATATATATATATATTATATATGTGTATATATGTGTATATATATATATATATATATATATATTAACCGGAATCGACTATATATATATCTATATATTGACTGGACTGGAATTTAGTAAGAACTTGCTTTTTACAGTATTATGCTTCGCATGCTGAGAACCTCTACATTGTGTTGTAGATCGTTTCGAAAAACTTGGTTGCAAATTTATTTTTAAATGAACAAAGTAAGCAACAGCAGTTCTTGTTTGTACGTTCGCTATACGTGTAAATCGCACAATAAAGGTTTAATAAACATTTAATA
>JAVSBV010170619.1:0-13873 GCA_033117975.1 Parotocinclus spilosoma | reverse complement strand
TGTGATTTGTGTTCTATTCTGAATAAAATATTAAATGTTGGCACCTCCACATCATTGCATTCAGTTTTTATTCACAAATTGTTTAGTGTCCCAACTTTTTTGTAATCCGGTTTGTAAAATGTAAATTTATCTTGTTCAAAAGCTCTTGAATTAGACATCACTGATATACACATGTAGACCAGTAGAAGAAGTCGTCACTAATATAAGAGATAAGATATGGGACACTGAGGAAATGCCCAGTGGAAAAGGCACATGACATGTGATAAGTAGCAGGACAAATGACAGGCTAAGCTACAAACAGAGCAAGAGAGAGAGAGAGAGAGAGAGAGAGAGAGAGAGAGAGAGAGAGAGAGAGAGAGAGAAAGAGACAGGCAGAGAAAGAAGTGAGATATAGGAGTCCTCTCTCTTTCTGACATCTGGAGGGGGGTAATAACATGATACAAAATGCCAGCGCAGGCAAACCAGCCATTAACATCTGTCTTTTGGCATGTTAATGGTGGTAATCTTAGACAATTTACAGTGGCCATCCTCAATGAGGTGTGGTTTGTGCATGAATGTGGGTGGTTCAAGAGTTGGGCACTGATGCAAAGGACTGGCATCTGTTGCAGCCAATGTAATGTGCATCCCTATGTCCATATTTTATAACCTACCCAAAAATGACTTTACACTGATTTCATTTTTGATTACAGTTCACAGTACAATCTGGAATTGTCTCAAAGCAGCTTTATAATTTTCTGTTATCAAGACTGAAAGTAGGGCTCAACCTCCTTGGGCAGCCTAGATAATATATGTTAAATAAAAGTTATTTTTCATTAATAAGTTCATAGTAATAGTTTATATAAACATCTAAATTCATATTAACAGAGAGAACATATTTGTATAAAATATATAATAATTAAAATAAAATACAATTAAATGTAGACTAAAATTTGAGGTACTGTAGAATTATGCAGGGTATAATCAAATCGAGAATATAAAATGATAGCATA
This sequence comes from Parotocinclus spilosoma, assembly GCA_033117975.1. Lineage (NCBI taxonomy): Eukaryota > Metazoa > Chordata > Actinopteri > Siluriformes > Loricariidae > Parotocinclus > Parotocinclus spilosoma. The sequence continues at coordinate 12,884 of JAVSBV010170619.1, read as the reverse complement.
CTATTCAATTACTAAATAGAATATCAAATAAAATATTTATTTAGTCCAGTACACATAGACATATTCCTTTTAAAGGGGAGAAGCATAGAGCATTAAAAAAATCACAAACAGGAAGCAGGAACAGCACTAGAGAAGGTACTAAAGAACGGTCTCCTGGATCAAGATGAGAGTAAGATGTTCATCTGACTTTGAAAATCATATGCCTTTCCATTTGAGAAATGACTTTTTTGAAGTATGACTGCAAATAAATTGTCTGCATCAAGCTACAGGAGATAAAATAGGCACAATATTGAATGTTTTGATTCCATTGAAAATAATAATAATAAAATGGTCCTTGTTTTTAGTAATATGATGGTTTTGCTGTAATGCATTAGACATGCTTACTATTTTAACAATGGGTTGTAATTGTGAATGGGGCCATGTGTTAAAATTGTTCCCAAACACGGTCTGTTTGCTGTTTATATGGCAGATTCTACTGAACCAGTTCTAGGTCTGTTGAAAACATTTTGAAATTATGGCTGTTAATATGTGTATTTTACCATATCTAAGTGTAGTCACTTTTCATAATGTGTTTATCCAACTTGGAAATGTGCTTGGCAAAACCTTTATTTATTGATTATGCAATGTCACTTGTACTGACAGTCCCATGAACCATGGTTCAGATGGTTAAAATTATAAGGAGGAAGACTGTTGTGCAAAAATTAGAGAGGAGGTGAGGCAGGTGCTTGGTGGTTGTGTAGTGGTGCCGAATGATGTCATCAAAATGCATAAAAAGCATAAAAATAGGTATTTTTTATTATTATAAAAAATAGTTTGTGGTTCATATTATATTTTACAGATTTTATCAAATCTAACTTTAAATTATATGTTTTCAACATTATCATTCATTATTATTATATAATAGTCTTTGTCAAACTAAGGCAATTTAACTTTTGTAACCAAATGACGTTCATGATTCTGTTCCCATCCTTCTGACAAACTTCATCAGAAGTCACTACACAAAGTGAACTAAATACAAGAAACATCCATTCTATTCATTTGTATCAACAATCTTTTAAAATGTTGTGGGCTTGGTAATGTAAAGTAAGTGGGTGAAAATAGGTCTTTAAATGATTTAAAATAAATTGTGTATATTGACTGGATACTAAATGAGAAGGGCAGTGAGTTGTTTTCCATGTTTCCATCTGAGTGCACATGTGATTTAGGTGTGTCAAGAAAGTACTGGTTTCTTCTGTTCGAAGAATAGATGGAAAATAATTTCAGTTAATAATTGAAGTTAGCTCAGAGAGATACTTTGCCTCAGTCATGGATCTCGACAACAATTTTCGAAGCCTTTCTACTGTGAGACAGAGATGTCGAAATGAGTCCAAATGAGTTTGAGACCAAGACTGGAACAAGACTGGACTCTAGTACAACACTAGTGAGGATACCTGTAGAGTGGAAAAGGAGTGTATTGGTACCACTTTATAATAATTGTGATGTGCAGAGCAGCAGTAACTACAGAGTAATTAAATTGATCAGCCACAACATGAATTTATAAGAAGGAGTAGAAGAAGCTATAATAACAGGAGAGTTGATGATCTATGAGCAGCAGTATGGATTCATGCCAAGAACGAGCACAATAAATGAAATGTTTGCTTAGAGAGTGTTGGTACAGAAGTATAGCAAAGGTCAGAAGGCGTTGCACTGTGTGTTTGTAGATCTAGTAAAAGTTTAAGGCAGAGTGTCAGAGGGGCTGTGGAATTATATGAAGACTCCTGAGTAGCAGAGAACTACAGGGGTTGGACAATGAAACTGAAACACCTGGTGTTTCAGTTTCATTGTCTAACCTCTGTATGTGACAGTGGTGCAGGACATATATAAGGACCGTTGGACAATGGTGTGGTGTGCAATAGAGATGATGGAAGAGTTCAGGATGGAGGTTGAATTGCATCATGGACCAGATCTGGGCTTTTTCTTGTTTGCAATGATGATAGATTGGTGGCCGAGATCAATCAGGAGTCTTTATTGACTACGATGTTCACATTTGACATTGTGATTTGTGGTAAGATGAAGGAGCAGTTTGAGTTATGTTCTGGTGGGTGGAATGTAAGCCAGTAGAATCAAGGCACAATGCAATGGACATCGAGCATAATGAGGTGGTTGCAAGAAGTATTTCTACTTCTAAAGATATTTTCCCCCTTTCTTTCAACATTTATGTCAAAATTGTTTTTCAATTTATTACTTTCACCAATGCAATTCAAGTAGTGAGAGACCCAGCTGCACATCCATCCATTCAGACTGGTTAAGATGGTTCTGAAAATCAAGCCTACACATTTATTTAGTATTATCGTTTTTTGTAGCAGTCTTCATTTAAGTCATATACTTTAGCGGTCACTGCAAAAGTAATATATCGACAAACATCAGTGCTGATTTATGGGACAGTACACTTAAGATTACGTTTCTGTAAGTGATTCTGCCAGCTCTTTAAGTATTTATATGGACAATTGCCATCCATAGCCATATTGTGGAGCATTTTGAAATATTTTCCTTTTAAGGAGTAAAAGATTCATTGTCCCCTGTGAAATGTCAACTCTCTTTATCTTAACCAACATAAGCACTACAAAACCACTAGTCGAACTGCTTTTCAATCATTGCTTTCATCTGTATAAAATCTGCAGCAACAGCCAGAAAAAGAGAGAGTGGCGCACGTTGTGAATGCGTACCTAAGCACGTCATTTTGCAATTGCAACTGGTAGAAAGTACAAAGAAAGTGTTAGAAAACAATATATAATATATATATGGCAAGTTTAGGGGGACCCAAAAAATTTTAGATGAACAACGAGAATAGGCCGCACGGTGGCTCGGTGGGTAGCACCACTGCCTCACAGCAAGAAGGTCCCGGGTTCAATCTCAGAATCAAGCAGCCTGGGTCCTTTCTTTGTGGAGTCTGCATGTCCTGCCTAGATTGGCGACTTGTCTAGGGTTGATCCTGCACTTGTGCCCAGAGTTGCCGATTAAGTGGAAGACAATGAATGAACTAGCATAGAACGTTGATTGTTCAATGTTGTGTGCTCTCATATTTGTATTTATTGTTTGCAGCTGGTGTTAATTACCAGCTGAATCAAGTAAACCACTTCCTGATCTCCCACCCTCTTAATGACCACAGCCACCTAAGTGTCTCGAGGTACCGTCCTGTTCGTTGTAAATTATTTCTTGAAAACCAAAATATAACTACCCTAAACCACTAACATGTACATTTCAAGTAAATATCTAATTGAGTATATTTCTTAATTTACTTTAACTTGTGCCATTTTTAAATAAGTATTTTGTCTTTTATTCAAATATACATATCGCGAGACTATATACAACACTGGAAATCATAAAGGTGGCATGTGCCTTACAGCTCTTGACCCTAACCTAGATCTAAATGTTAAACTAATTTAATAGGTCATGCTGTAGTATTAAGCTTGTACTCAGCAAGCACATTCCCCCTGAAAATTAAACCTCAGAAAAAAGCCCTCCAGAGAGAAGAGCTGAATGTAATAGCCAGAAGGGCAATGGAAAAGGTGTGTGAATTAAATAATTTAAAGAAACAAACAGACTTTGAAAACTAAGAAGCAGAAAGAGTAGTATGTACATAGTAATTAAATAAATATTCACAGTCTAGATTTTTTTCGGGTCTGCTGTGTGATGATTATGTTATGTTTTAGCAAGTCTAGGTGTATCATTTTCTTGCTCATATAAATTAAGCAATAGGTGCTTTCACATCAAACTGTTCTATTGACTAATTTGGTAGGAACTACCCCCTATGGAGCTCTCCTGGGAACCACATTCATTACTTTCGCAAAGCCAGCAGGAATGCTTTGTGATGCTGAATGGAATGTTTAATTTCACTTATATGACTCAATTGCATTGTATTTTCCCTGCCGTATAAAGGCCTAATAAAGCCTGGACTTCACTTTTGGTATTTATGTATATGACTTAAACTCTATTTAAGATGTATAAAACTTATTTCAATGTAGCTCATAGCTTTTCTTAACCCCTCCATACCCAGTGGTCAGTCTCTCTCTCTCTCTCTCTCTCTCTCTCTCTCATTCCCTCTTTCTTTGAAACACACGTTTATGGAATGAGAAACTGTCTTTTATGTAACAGCGCAACCTATTTACTGTCAACAGTAGCAGATATTTGAAGAAGTGTGCAAATACACGTGTGTTGCAAATACACAGTTCCTCTTACTTGTTTATTTCCACAAATAGGCCCTAATCCATAACTGTCACATGATCCACGTATAGTTCTAACATTGTGGAACGCAGATCCTGTGCCCTTCAATCTTCTAGTGGTAAGACGTGCATATCATCATCAGCTCAGTGCTGATAAGGAGCACAACACCAGTCAAGCATTGCTCAGCATTCAGTCTGCTCACATTTATGACACAAGTTAAATAAATATTTCTGCAACTGAGACTGGAAAACGCTTGCTCAGCTTACATAGCAAATGAAGTTCAGAAAAGCTAATGTATCTGACAACGTACAATATTGCTTAAGTTGGTTAAAAACCGTAATAACAAGAATATAATACAATTATTAAGAATTTAACCTAAATCTAATAAACTCACTGATTTATTCCCACTGGCAGACTATGTTTCAGTATAGAACTAAAGAAAAGCCATAATCATAAAATTGCCCTACAGGTCTTGACCCTAAACTACATCTAAACATTAAGTTGAATTAATAATAATAAAATAAAATAAATAAAAATAAAAACACTAAGCACAGCTACAAGTTAAAGGCCATAGGCCGACTGAGCACATGAGCCTGGGTGGTATCCTTTGAGTCAGAGATAAGGAGGGCTAAACATGAAAACCAGGAAACTATTCCCAGAATGGCAGTGATGTGTGGAACCTAAACAATACTGGTATGAATATGATGTTGAAATAAGCCTAAAATGTAGGCGATTGTATGACTGTAGCAAGACTACAGTGGTATGTATTCTACATTTACACAATTTCATCTTACATAGACTGTAGTCTCTCTGTTTATCTGCATACTTTGTTAACTTTTCTATTCTGTTCTCTAATGGTCAGGACTCCCACAGATCTGGTCCTATTTGGGTTGTGGATCATCCTCAGCACCTCTTTGAAAATGATGTGGTGTGTTCGTGTGTTTTGCTATGAGTCAGACACAGTAGTGCTGCGGGAGTTTTTCCACAGTCTGTTCCCTCACTGTGCTGTCTATTAGATACATGTAACACATTGCTACACCTTGTACACAAAGTTAGAGACTATTCATCGGTGCTCACAGGTGTTGCTTACAGGATGCTGGGGTCTTTTTTGGTTGGTGGACTATTTTCATTTGAGTAGTGACACTGAGGTGTTCACAAACTCTATCAGCACTGAATCTCTGCAGAGGTGAGGTTCTTACATAATTTAATGTGAATAGTATCCAAGTTTTGCATGTATTTCATGTTTTAATTAATCTATGGATACCAGAAGAGACTGGATTGGAAAGTTAGTATTTTATACTGACATATTCCGTACATTGTCAGCATAGAAAATGAACCAAGATGTAGCTTTTTTAACCACTATTTAAGTTCTAGTGCTAAAAGAAACACCGATTCATACACATGCTGTTATAGCAGCAAACATGTACTAGGTAGGAACATGAATTGAGAAACAAATGCACACCCTTACACATAAGAAATGCAGAAGAAATGTGAAGCACTGTCTACAATATAGAACCCTAAAAGGCGGCCAGTCAAAAAAATCTATAATCTGCTGTCATGACTTAAATGTGGAGGGGTTTAAAGATGCCAGTACAAGGTGGGAGTTTTCCTATTACACATAACAGAAAAAGGGCTTCTGCTATCAAGGTATTAATTATCCAGACAATAAAATGTACATTCAGATAAGGGGATTTGACTGTTAATAGTAGGTATATGGCATTTAATACATTGTGACATCTCTTCAAAACCTTTGTTACAGCTGCCAGACTGCTGGGGTCAGTACTCTAGTGAAGTCACGGCCCATTGCAATAACTTTCTCACTCCCACAGGAGAACAAAGTTCCTAGCACATTTGTGACAACACATGTCATTTCTGATTCTGTCACAGGGTGAAAACGCACCACATCTCTGGACCTGAATCTGTCACAAACTCGCACGCCTCTCTTCTACGAATGGCGCATCTTCAAGTGACAGTAATGGGAACATCTTTTTCGTAGTTCTTGTTTTTCCTCTCTCCTCTTCCTTTTACCCTTTTCTGAGCATCAGTCCTTTCTGTTTTTTCTGACAGGATTAGAAATGCATCTTCTGCTGTTTTCTACTGCTATTTGACCATAGGCAGAACATTGTTCTGTATTTCTTGACCTGGATGTCTTCGATGATATAAGAGTCTGGATTAGCATCTGCCGCACAGGGTAGACCAGAGTATTGCAAAACCAGGGACACAGAGTGGGTAAAAAGCTGAACATGGCAATAAATGTAAACTTTGCATCCTGCCATGCAATGCAAATCTGCTGTTATAATGAATACCCTTGTGTTAAATATAGCAACTCATCCATGGTAGCTTTGTCAGTGAGTGCAGTGTGTGTGTGTTTAAACCAAATTAGTTTGCAAAGAAATTTTGAAAGAGTAACCGTACTCAAAAGCAACAGCTAACAGTTTCTCATTAGTCAACATCTGTGCTTTGCTGCCTTACGCAAAGCAATTAAATGCTTGTTGTCACATGATATCACACTGAATATGATAAGACAAAAAGCAATAAAATGAGAGGTGGCATATGTTTAGAACATTTCATTGAAGAATCTTTTGCTAAATCTAACTAGTTTATCAAGTTTATACAAACATATTCAGTGTAAATGTAAGATTCAAAGATAAATAGACATTTTGAATAAATATAGAGTTTATTTATTTTTATGAAGACTGCTATGTCTTAAGTGCAAAATGAATCTTTATAATTGCATTCAAATGGGATTTTATACCCTTTGTCTTTACTGAGAAACCCTGGAACGGAAGCAGAAAAAATATATATGCAAAAATGCAGCTTTGAAGCTAGCCATTGAAGGGGAAAAGCAATGGACCATGCCTGCCACTGTGATGCTATTGCTTAGCCTAATTTATTGTTTGTTTGCCTTTTTTTCCAAGTGAGCGTTAGGCCTAATTGGAAATGGAATCTTAATGAAACATTGATTAAAAAATGGCCTAGGACCCAGACTCTACCAAGGGCCGCAGTGCAATCATGTCTTATTTGGTTTGGTGGAAGTTTTTGTATAAAACAAGGTGCATTTTAATGCTTCCCTTTTGGATAATGTACAAAAAAATGTGCAAATAAACTTTGTATATATAGTAATTAACAAAAAAGGGCATCAAGAATAAAACTTATTATGTGTGAATGTAATGATGATATACTGTATGTAAGTGATTACAACATTATAGTGTTTTTTCTTGTCAGTATATTTGGGAGAATTGTTCAATTGAAAGGAGGCTCGAGTACCCTGTGGGGCCACCTATAGTCTGGATACAAGATGAGATATGTTTGGGCAACAAAGCATAGGATAGTGAAATACTTGTTGAGAGATCATTGACATCTAGATGCCTCTACAGTAAAGTAAGAGAATCAGAAAGGTATTTTGATGAATTGTCCACCACCTAGGGCGGTCTAAACTAGATGTTAGAAAGTGTTAAGAGCAGTGGGCACCCACGCATAGACACCCAGACATACCACCATCCAGACACAGGTGGTACCTTAACTACCTGCCCATATTGACAATATGACTGACTGAATTCTCATCTGCACTCTAGCTAACTTGGGGATTAGGTACATGCATTTGCCTGGTTCTCCTCATCTCATAGGATTACTTCAGGAGTTCCTCAGGGTTCAGTTTTTGGTCCTGTCCTGTCGTCCCTGTTCAGTAAATCACTGAGCTCAGTGATTAGATCATATGGCTTGTTAGATCGCACCTACACAGATGATACTCAAATTCACTACAATATCTGAATGCCTTTCTAATATCTTCCACGATGGCATTAATTTCCTGATACTGGATCTCTCAATCAGCATAGATGGACTCAATGTCCGTCCGACTTATATGCCAAAAACCTTGGTGTAATTTTGGGGAAAAGTATGGTCATTTTTATGAACTGGCTGCCATCTAAACCATTCTGGGAGCATCACCTTTGTTTGCAGAGATGTCATTAAACAAGAAACGTGAACTGCTACACACTGGTCCAGGTTCTGTCTGGGTTCTGAAAATGGATCTGAGCATGCACTCCTTATGGTAAATGCTTCAATCTTGCCTTTACTGTGGATCTTCTTACTGCCCAAACTGCTGGTGCGATGGACAAGGCTCTACATGGTCAGCTGCAACATCTGTGGGCAAATGTGATATCATTCGGAAGCTGTTTGCCTCCTATGTTCAACCATATCTAATCTTGTAACCAAACTAGAGGCGGCCTAACAGGGTCGCTAGAGCAAACTTTTAACTGTACAGTTTTTCCCAGTAAACCTATTCTTCCACTGTAATAATGTAAACACTTGTATATATCATCATTACCTTCATACATATGAAGCTTCATTTGATTCCAACAACTGCGTCCTGGTGAGTTATCATTGTTTTTGTCAAGGAGTGTAAATGAAACAATTTTCAGAACCAACTCCTCCAAAATAGCATAATTTCTAAGATGGGCTATGCAACAATTAGAAGACCTAAGACAATAAAGATTTTCTGAAGACGTGTTTTTGGCACTTATGATCTCAGGACTGTAGCATGAAATTGTCTTGTTCGTCAGGTAGTATGACTTAAGGTTGGAAGAAAATAGGTTCAAAATAAACAGACAAAAGACTGCACACAGCAGACTGACACAGAGAGGCATATTCCAGTAACTCAATTGCTCAGTTGCATGATCCTTGCTAAGCTTTCAGTACCCCTAGAAATTTCAATAAAATTCAATCATCTGACGCTAGAGGAAAGACTAGTACAGCACACCAATAAATGTTACAGTTAGCTAATTCAGAGCTACATAGCAGTCCACACACTTAACAGTGCAATATCTGAGGAAGAATAAAGATTGTGTATTATTGTCACATATGACTGTCTGTAGTGTTACATAGCAATGAATGGTTTCAGGACTAACCTGAACATGTACAGATGTTGTTCTTCAGGGTATTGACCTTATATCGTTACCACTTCTGTTCAATCTATGTTCAGATCTCCTGTATAGTGAGAGTCTATCTCCTTGATACTGATTAAATTACCCTCAAGTGTGCAGGTGACCCCAGAGAATATTTTTCCTGCTCTCTCTCTTTCCCATCCCACCCCCTCTCATTTTTTCATTTCAAGGTTTAACTTGACTCAATTCCAGATCAAGACTGTACCCTTGACCTCTCATGCTGCCTCCATTAATAGCATCTGCTGAAGCGTTTAATAGGTTTCAGAAGCTCTAAGTAGGCAGCGAACAGCCTTCTGTGAGTAGACGACTGTTATTTTTGTCAAGCCATTTATGTGTGTGTGATATCTACTTGTTAAGCTTTTATCATTCCAACGTGTAATCACAGAGAGATTTTCCACCAACTGACCCAAAGCCAAACCAAATGCTGCCTCATACATGACACATAAGGAAAGTGCAGTTCTGGGAATATACATTGACATGCCGTTAACATGCCTCAGACAGACAAAAATACGAACCAAAGCGATTAATTTAGTCATTTATGGCAAAATGAAAACCCTGTGGGGATCCTTTGACAGTAACTTTATCCTAAAACGGTTCATACTATTCCTTGCTAAGTCTCAACACTTAAGTATTTTTACTGAACGAGTACTTTGTATTTCTGTAAAATTCTGAGTAGTGTCTTTTTTTAAGTTGCCACAATAAGGGAGGTATTGTCCCTCATAAGAAATTATAAGAATAGAGCTTCTGCTATTTGAACAGAGAGACACAATCTTTAGGTGGGCATTTGAATTCTTTATTGGACTACAAAATGTTGTTTTATCTAAACAGTACATGTAGTGATTTACTCTGGCTTGTTCATTAGTGTTAAGAACTGTACTGGCTGGCTCAATCCCAAATTGATTTTTTTTTTCAAACACAGAGTGCACTATGTAGCTTAGGTAACTTAACTCACAAATTTGGTGCACCTACATGGGGAGCAAGTTGTTTTCTGAGAAGTATTTCCAAATGGTGCATTTTGTTATTAACAATAACACAATTACCAGGAACTATGGATGCTCAAAGAACATTACAGTGATTTTTAATTTTGCATTGTTTGGGCAGATAATTCATCAAGGTGGAAAATGCCTACCTCAGCATACCTGTAGACACACCCCTGTTTGGAGCAGTTTTTAAAACAAGGCACATTGTGATAATGAAGTTTGGCTGTAGGGGATAGATAGTACAGAGTAATACAGCTTATATGAAGTATATACATGACCACTGGCATAGACTATAAACAGGTGCCAAACGGTGTAGTTCTAATAGGGGTTGTGCTAGAGAAAATCCTTTATTAGAATAGTTACTTCTTTGTAGTGTTATGTATTTTAACAGCTTAGAACTTTGTAAAAATCAACAACCAAAACACCTACATGAGGTATATTCTCCTGTTTGAGTCTTAACTGTAAAGTCTTAAAGCCACTCAAGATTACACTGTGATTACAAAGATATGCGTGGAGGTGGCCTGCCGCTGGCACCACCGGGTTAGGTATGCTTCCTCTGAAGTGGCTGAAGTGAGGTGAAACATACTTTTCAAGCCAGCACTGCCCTATTGCATCTGTCAGCTGAACAGTAAGTAATAAAATGATTAAGAATTAGAAAGATTAAGAAACGTTGTAAAAACCAATAATGTGAATAGACAATTTTTTAAATCTTAAAATGGTTAAAGTTTAAGATATGTAAACTTATCTTTAGAAGAGTCAATCTTCCACTAATAACATGGGGAACACAAGAATAGCAGCAGACTGCACACACAACCAATGGGAATTTCTTACAAATTTGCGTTTAGTATGTAATATTTAGTCATTTGTGCACAAGTGTTGGGTGAGGTAGCATTGTAGGCTGAAGTGATGCTCAGTGATAATCAGTGTATGCTCAATAAAGCACTTATGCCTACATAAAAGCAGAGCTGTTCATTTTATGCTAAATATCACAGTAGACATTTGGACTGGCTTCACATTTCCAATATGTTTATTTCCCCAGAAGGAACTAAAAGTCTGTGCATAAAATTTCAGTGTGATAGTGGACCATTGTGGAGTCAACCTTATCATCTAATATGTGATCTGGTCTACGAATATACTGAAATTTGCAAGGCAGTAAAAATATCACAAAGTGTTTTTCACAACTAGTTTGCTTGGCTCTAGGAATAAAGGCAATATGTGATTACTTTCAGAACATGAGAATACACACATTGAGAATTGGTCCCATGTGAGTCTTGGTCCTCTGTCAACATAGGCTTGCTTATTTAAGTTGTGGACCTAGGCATCCGTAAAGCTGCTTTGAGACCATGTTCAGTTGAACAGAGAGCTATCCAAATATTTCAAACTAGAACTAACTGTTCCTTTACCACCCAAACCCAGGGCTTCATGTTATTAGTTTTAACCCTGTTTTTCTGAGACAAGCTGCCATTCATCAACACTCTGCTTGTCCGTTTGACCGTTCATCACTCCATATTCGCTTTATCCAGAAAGAACATATCTAAGCCTGTCAAACCTTAAAAAATATGATATGCCTAACACAGAAACATGTCTTATGTATTCCTTTTATCATCAAAATACACCGTACACTAATAAGGATTGCACAGCCAGCATACCTCTGTCTTTATCAAATTTTCACCTACAGTTAAAGGTTGCATAGTTTATTTGAACATATTCATCCAAATGCAAGTCCTTAAGGCTTGTGCTTTGCAGTATGACCCTGTGTATTCCTAATGCCCAGTCAGTAAATGTCTAAAAGATCATATTTTGAAAACATCCCTGGGCAGTGAAGAACATCTATTGCCAGAGGCATACAATGCTACAGAATATTACCCTCCTTACAAAAAACCTCAGTATTTTTAACAAGCTATGAAACACAAACATGAAGCAAGCAAAATACCTGAGGTTGTAAGTCTCTGTCTGCCTGCGTTGCAAAGCAGGCCGGAATAGCAAACGTCATCACCATTTAACAGAGGGCTTTTTTTTTCCTGCACAACAAGCTATGTCTTAGAGAAATGTTGTTCCTGTATAAGGGGGTAAGTATCAAACTGCCTGAACCAATGTTTCTTTAGACTGGGAACAGAAAGTCTATTGGCCTGAATTAATCTGCAATACAATAGGAATCTTTGCATTATGTTGAAAATTGCATTGTCAAAATAGCAATGGCTGATTATCATTATTATTAAACTATTTTATATTTTAGATCAAATGAAATGCCAATATATGTATTATTATAAAAATAATAAATAAATACTCTGATTTATTCTAAGTCAGAATCAAATTAAATTTAATAAAACGTTATGTAAATAGTGTTAAACTGTTCCTGACCCCCACATGAGTGTTTCTTACACCTATACTCATATGTAATTAGGGACTACGATTATAAATGAAGCAAATGAATATATTACTACTCATAATGCAAAAAAATCATAAAAATAAAAACATCACACTGATATAAAATGTAATAAATATTAGACAAAGTTTTATATATATATATATATATATATATATATATATATATATATATATATATATCTCAACATTGATTACAAATATATTGTCAGGAATCGCGCCACACCCTCCCGCTCTGGGGTGCGTTCGCCACGTGGGTTCGTTTCCACGTGGCCCCTTGTTTATGTTTTTGTCCGGTCCCGCTACGCCCCTCTCCTCTCGGTGCACCTGTTCCCTATTTCCGGTTTCCCACAGGTGCACCTCTACTTAACCG
>JAVSBV010170618.1:0-27719 GCA_033117975.1 Parotocinclus spilosoma | reverse complement strand
TAATAATAATAATAATAATAATAATAATAATAATAATAATAATAATAATAATAACAATAATAATAATTATTATTATTCTAATAATAATAATAATAATTATAATTAAAAAAATATATAAAAACAACAATAATAATAACAATTGGCTGATAATAACAATAAGTCATGTAACACCATAACTGTAGTAATAGTAATAGACATAGACAGACTTTACTGGCATTCCATTTACACCACACAAAGTGCATTGGAACGATATTCTGTTGCTTTGAATCAAAATAAATTGAAATAAAGACTTTGTTTTGTTTAGAAAGTTGCAAGGTTGTATGAACACAATGTTAAACCTAAATTCTAGTCTGGAAGCAAAAAACATGTGTATGTGAATGTTAGAGTGGTTCCAACTTGAAAATATTCTCATCTACAAAAGGTTGAGAACCTCTGGTTTATAATCTATATTATATTTATTCTATATCTATATTATATGAAGTGACGGCACTGTAGTTGTATTACAGATTATTTAGACAGCCGTTACTATACTGTGTTTTAAATCTAAACCTCTGTATAGTCTACATACCAAAATTAGGATAAATGCACACACGTTTTTTTTCCTGAATGTAAATATGTTGTGTTCAAATGATAAAACGTCTAATATGTCAGTTTACATGGCAAATAAATGTGTTTCTGATTATCATAACTGACACTCTAAAAGTACTCTACGGTTTGACTGGCAGTAGGGTAGAGTCAGTTCTAACATATAGGCACCAATTCCTAATCAACACAATCATATTTGTTGGTGCTGTTTTGCCATTTTAGCTACCCTGACTAAGGATTAGGAGGATAAGAAAATTAAATAATGAATTGCTCCGGCTGGTGTTTTTGTGTGGAATTATACTTGAAAAGGAGACCATTTTACCTCTGTGTGCATTTTTCAATATTTTTCACGATAAAGTAAATGTATTTCATTGTACAACCTGGCCAAACTGTAAAAATAACAAATTTTCCCACATTTTCAAAAGGAGATAAAGAACTCAATGAAAACAGATTTAGTACTGAACAAGACTCTGGTATTATTAAATCATAAAATGTAAAACTCATGTTTGGGCATGTGAGTGCAGCCATGCAACTACAGCTGACCAAGAATGGGAAGCAGTGTGTGACTGTGGCACATTTAGAGAAGAAATATAATTGTACTGAGTATTTTGTATTGACCATGTATATGAAACATAGGCTGTTTTGGAGACTATCAAATCCCCAATGAAGTCTTTGAAATACCAAAACTGTACTTGTGAGGCTTGTCTGTATTTGGACTAATTCTATTGATATATTGCAAAGGAAAAGTTTATTGTGCTCATACTGTTGGGACAGGGTTTTTTTTTAGTTTTACTTTTAGTTTTAGTCAAAGTTTTACAGATGAAATGGGCTTTAAAGTGAAAATAAAAGATTTAAATCTGGTTAAGAGTAAATGATTATGGGTTACCTAATAAAAACACAGGAACATCAGGGGCAGCCTTGTGCAGGGAAACTCCACACCTAACTAGGTCAGAGTGATGAGACTGTTGAATCATTTCACAACACGCAAGCCAGACCATTTCTCCCTCTTTCATACTCAGACACACACTAAAAGCCTTTTGGGTCATCCACCCAGTGCACACCCTACTGGCTCAGAGCATACTCTTGGCTGTGCTACAAGCTTCCAGAGACAGGCACATTTTTGAGAGCAGTCTGGAATATTTGTAACAGCCATGTCACGATCAGATGTGTAAATATATGGTTTGGAATTTCTTTTGTTTAGTCAAGAAAAATATTTTCTTTCCAGTCTAAATGTAGCATTAGTGTCTTCTTGCTATGGATTTGAGTGATAGAGAGACATTTTCATACATTTAATGTCACCACTGTAGTACAACACATAACCCATGATTTGAACACCATTGTTCCTTACTAAGTATGAGTGTATACACACCATGGTTGTTATAGTTAATTAACAGCTAAACTACTACTACAAAAATTATTTTCAGTATATAACATTTTAAATGTTGTAAATCTCGGATTCAGCACTAAAGAAGGAATTGGAATCTTGAATGCAACTGAAAAATTTGCTGCTTTATCATCCAATGTCCAGCTTAACAAGAAAGGAGCAAATTTAGACCATTTCGGAACTGATTAATTAGAAATAAATAAATCTAGACCATGGTGATAAAACACTGTCCTGTAAAGCATTTCCTTGGTGATTTGACAGATGACGAACTTGGTAAAGTTGCACCTCTGCTATGGCCATAAGATTCACAAATTTAAACAGTGACTTGCTGAGTGAGAAAGAAATTAGTCTAGGTGTGAAAAGAAGATTCACTGATTTAAAATAACCCTAGATTTGCTATTTTGAACACTGACAAAGTGAATGGATGAGATATGCATGAATCTTGATCATGATCAAAAGATTCTCTGATTTCAACACTGATAGGCATATGTATAAATTAGGCTCACCCTGATCTATATCTGCTGATCTGAGGCTGTAGAGTCGGTTTTGGACAGACTTCAAATGACTGCAATTGTAAAACCTTTCGGCAGAAGTGAATCACCTTGATGACCCACTGATGACCCTTTAAAAAGAAAGCATTGTTCATGGGTCAAGTATATTTTCCCAATGCCAAAGAAGCAATATCTTTTCTCCTATGTACTCTTTTACTATATGCTTACCAACCGAACATCACACAGACAAATATGATCAATGTCATAGTCATATTTTCCAGGCTTTCCTTTTGGTCTTTTGATTTAGTTGGGGAGGGATTCACGTTAGCTGTCCTTACATGGGAGACTTTTATTAAATTAAATTATTGTAAGAGCTGGTTTACATTTAACTTTTCTTATTGACATGACTAATGCACTAAGCATTATATATGGGTAGGACACAGTATCTCATTTCTAGGCGAATTCTTTATTGCACTAGCCAGGGAATGTCATATAATGACTGGGTTGTACCACACATTCTGTGATATAATGGCTCTGTTTGGTATTATGGATGTACCATCATGTATAATGCACACATAACTCATTCCCCCAGCCTAATGATTCTTCTTTTGAGTCTAGCACTGCCCTAGTTGACTTAGTGTTGTTTTTTCTTGGTAGATATAAACTTTGACTCAATATCATCACGCTGATTAACTCCAACAGTACTGTTATTGTTTCTGGGCATTCAAAAGAAACTAAGTGACTGTATCCCTTTATATAATGTCACAACATCCAAAATCTATTACATGATGCTATGTTGTCATACTATTTACTACAATAGTATGAAGTTTTGAAGTAGCCCTAATGACTACCAGATTTACCAGAGATGACCATTAACAGGCCAACCTAGCCTGGACTAAAATTGGCTCATGAAAATTTACTGTTATGAGTTCATTTTATGTTTTACAAGACACCACTGTGAACTGGCCCATAAATACACATCCTTTTTAATCCATACTGTGTTTGGGACTTGCTGGCTCAGTAGGTACAACTGTTTGAAACAGCGATGTTCGAAGACCTGGGTTCCATCCCTGGGTAGGGCTTGCATTCCGGTCCTTTGATGCAACTATGGAAAAACATACCAGCCACTGGGGGTGCACAGGGCATTTCTATGTGTATGCCACTTACAAAATATTTTTTTAAATATTTCACTTTTCATTTAAAATGGTATGATGATTATATGATTTGTAATGAAAATATTGTGGGCAGCACGGTGGCGCTGCGGTTAGCACGGTCACCTCATAGCTCCAGCTCCGCTGGTTTGATCCCAGCCTCAGACTTTGTCTGTGTCGAGTTTCATGTCCTACTCATGCCCACAGGGGTTTACTCTTGGTTCTTTGGTTTCTCACCACAATCCAAAGACATTGTTAATTGGTTTTCCTTGATATGTATGTGAGTAGTTTGCGTAGAAGTGAGTGCATGTGCATTGCAATGGATTGGCATCATGTCTATGGTTGGTCCTGGTCTGCACCCTGTCTTGCTGGCAATGGCTTTCCCACAACCCTCTTCAGGATTAAACAGATAAAAAAATGAATGTATGAATGAAAACATTGTATTTATCTACAAACTATAGGTATTTGTGCTAGTGGCTTTAGAGGTAGCTCCCCACTGCATGACTTTTATGTTATTCTGGTGTATTGTGTATTTTATGTTAATTCATACTTCATCCATAATTCCACAGGTATGCAGATAATATGCACACCATTGTAACAGTAATTGTTTCATGACTTTAAAAGTGTGCAATAAATGAATTATGCTAGAACTAGGAAATGAATTGGTTATTGTCAGCTACATACTATGTTACACAAATATATGATGTGTTATTCTTGTTGAACACGAGAATATTGCTTCAGTGGTCAATTTAAAAAAAGTGGTCTGTGAGGGGGACTAAATAGATTTCACATTGAATGTTAGTAAGATCTTCCTGCAGCTATAACTGATGAATGTGTTAGCTGTCCATGCTATGAAGACATTTACACAGCTTGTGTTTGGCCACATGTTGTGGAAAATATGAAGTACTTTTTGACTCTTGCCTTTGGTGGACACATACAAGAAACATTCAACAGAAAAACAGTGCCTGCACTTTTTTAGTATTTATTAAAAAGCCAATTAATGTACTTGTACTTGGTCTATCTAGTTTGTATTTTTGGGACCAAGCCTTTTAATATGTAACTGCGCATACATACATTTAGTGCTTACATATTGTGTAAGAAGCAGTACTGTATTTACTTTATTTCCTGCTGTGTCTTGATTACTAAGGAACACACAATATGACACATAATCCATAATAATGTACTATTCCAGTAAGTCTGCTTGTTAAGAATTCCTACACTGGCCAATTCTAGTTATTTGATGTAGTCTATTAGTTGCTATGTAGAATGTCAGGTCTCATCTATCCCAGTCATCAATGACCACTGGTCTGACTGACCAGATGTCAGTGGGTCTCAGCAATAAAAGTGGTAATATTTGGTAATATTGCAGTCAAAAGTGAGTCAAAAGCCACAGGTCAATCTTTGTTTCAGAAACAGCACAGCTCCAGTGTTTCAGTTTGACTCCTTGCATCTGGTTACTGTCTGTGTTGATATTGGCCTGTTTCCATGTGCCTGCATGGGTTTTCTCCAGGTACTCCAGTTTACACCCACTTCCCAAAACAAAGTCAGTGCGTGGACTTGCTACAATAAATTGGCTATAGATGTCAACGAGAAAGTCTGTCATACCCTGTGATTCACTGGTGCCATGTGCTGGGTGAATTCCTCCCTGATCAGGATAAAGCGAGCTTTAATGGTATAAAGCTGTTATAGTGTTAGCATTTAACATACCTAATTAATAATACTAATAATAATATGCACTGGTGTGGCCCAGTGGTATAATATGGGAGTCTACCATTGTGGTTTTAGTCCAAGGACCATATGGTTGGGAATTGGACCATACACAGGAATGACTGACTCTAGGTGTGGATGAGGCTGACATTGCAAGAGTAAGCACTGCTAGCCCTGCAATGGACTGACATCCTATCCATGGCATGCATACACCTGTGTTTTGTGTTTTTGGGGTAGAATAAGCAGAGAGAGAAATACAAAAAATGTACTACTTACAAGCACACTCATGTTATACCCTACTGTACATTTTCAATACAATAAACAAATGTGTAGCTACATTCTATTAACTATATTGGAAATATGGTACTTAATTATAAAAGATAAAAATGTTTTAAAGTTTGGCATTGTATATTTAGTACCTAAGACAGCTGTTAATATATGTAGTATTTTTTCTTCCTTTGCTAAGGGATAAATGTGTGGAAAAGGATAATTTTCACATATTTATTTGTACCATTGTCCTCTGGGGGAGTTGTTCAACCTAATGAGATTTCATTTGTTTTTACTTTTATATTTTAGATTTAATGTGATGAAACCTTTTAATTTGGAGAATTTACATCACTTGACCTGTGGCTTAATAAACACTGACAATCAAGCATGCAGACAAGAGCAAACACTGGTCTTCAACAAGTGTTAAAACAACTGTTTTAAAGACCATGGCTATAATTTCACACAAAACAAAATGTTTCCTGGCTATGCCCTCTATCAGCATACTTATATACATATTCACTAAATTACACAATTTATTTGTACTTTGTTTTCTCTTTCCATGGCACCTTATATTTTATACAGTAAGGTTTACCTGGCTTTCAAAATGTGCTTCAGCATTTTTCCTCTATTTCCAGCTTAATCTGTGCCTACTGTGTATTTAATTTAGATGCATCTGTAATTTATGTTCTTAAAGAAAAACAATGATAAACCTGTTTCCTAAAACACACCTTTAACTGAAGTCTAATAGCAGTTTTTATTTTCTGCAATAATGGCTCTCCCCATGTCCACGTTTCCTCCCATTACCTTCAACCAACCTCTAAAAAACATGTCAGTGCTTGGAATAACTACTCTAAGTTACCTGTAGCTGAGGATAAGTACGTTACCCGGTGATGGACTAGTGTATTCCTTCCTGGATAAGCCGGGGTAAACCAGTTAAAAATAATAATAAAACAACAACAAAAAAAAATAGCTGACACCTTCACTACGCAAAGCAGATCTGTCTCTCCCCTGACCATTTCCAGGTGCTTAGCAGAAGGAAATATTGTGTGTCCTGCCGTTGACAACCAGCCAATATCATGAGCATTTTACATTTGTTCCGACTTACAGGCTGATTCACTCTTCACAGAAGGTTTTTCACTAGAGTTTGGAACATGACTTTGAGTAATCATGTTGGAAAATAAGTCTTGATTCACTGTTCCTAGTTCAGATCACAAAAGTGGATTGGATTTAATGCCAGAGTTTCATGCAAAAATACTCTTTATGGACTTTGAGGACAGACCAGAATGTTGACAAAGTGTGTTGTTTGCTAGAAGGAACCCCCTGAAGTGTCATTTTGGGAATCAATGGTTATGTTTACATTCAGCTCAACAATGCATTTTTAATTGCTTTAATAGCCCAACTTTATTAGAAAGCATCCATATATATTTGCCCTAAAAGTATGGTAAATTATTCGTTAAAAAGAAGTACAGAAAATGTATTGGCCTACATTTGAAGAAGGTTTTGGTGACCGTGTCAATTTTAGACTTAATAAAACTGTTATTGAAATATCAGAAAATGTGATGAACTATTACTAGCTTCTTGTTACGGAAGGTCGAACTGAAGTACTTCTACATGCTATGGTAGTGTTTACACTAAATGGCATTTCACACTGGTATGCAATGTTGGAGCAATCACACTTGATGCACAGGTAAATGGAGATTTATATTTGAGTTTAGAATGTGCACATAAAAACATGGATATGGAGTTTGGCTCCCTAACTTTATTGCTACAACAGCCTTTGTTGGCTTGCCACTAGATTTTGGAATATGACTTTGAGGCCAGTTTGCCATGTTAGACAATGAGCCCCCGGCTTGCTTAGTTCCAGTGCATTTTCAAGGTGTCTGATGAAGCTGACGTCAAGGGTCCATGCAAGCCAGCCACAATCTTAAACTTGGCAAACCAGCTTCTATGTACTGTCTAAGAGCAGAAGTTGATGAACTGGCCTGTTGGAAAAGGAAACCTATAAAGGTGTCATATCGAGAGACGCTAGGGTATCAGTCCAAACTATTCTGATTACATCTTCTTTTTTCTTCATCTTGCCTTGTCATGAACATCCTCCTCTGTTACCCCAGTCATCAGCATGTCACAATATCCACAACATCCTATCTGCACTGACCGTCTAATAAACTCACCCCTAAAGAAAATCTCAGCAATTTCATCTCTGCCACCTCCAGCTCCAACTCCTGTCCCTTTGTCAGTGCCAGGGTCTCCAAGCCATACACACCATTCTACTGTTTATATAAACTCCAGAAATGTATGCTTTATATTATAGATGTGTTATGAATTTTGCTGAAATAGCAGGGCTTAATTAGAAGGAGCGTCCACAAACGTTTGTCTATGTAGTGTACTTGTTGTTTATAACGACTGTGGTAGTCTAGTGGTTAAGGCACTGGACTCTGGACCTGAAGGTCCTGGGTTAAAATCCCACTACTGCCAAGCTGCCACAGTTGGGTCCTTAAGAAATTCCCCTTAACCCACCATTGCTTGAACTGTAAGACTGTATGAGTTGTAAGTCGCTCTGGATAAGGGCGTCTGCTAAATGCTGTAAATGTAAATGTAAATAACGTTGTACACTATACTGATGCACTAGTGTATGGGTCATATTATTTATGCGCCTGTGGTTTTGGGTGTGTGTCAGGATCAAATGTCACGCTCCGCGTCCCTCCCTTCCCTAATTGGTCGCTCGCGCTGTCCAAGAGCAGGAAGATTGCGGTCGTGAGCGCGCATACGTTAGGAGTGTTAGAGGGAGACTGAGTTATAGTGTAGGCTGTAATGCCGAGCAAATAAGTGAGTGATACAGAATGTTCACACGTTTTAAACTGGATTTTGTTCCCGGCGTTTAACGGCTTTAGGTTTAGGCTTAAAGACTTCAAGCAGTAAGGGAAAGGGCATGGCGTGTTATAAAGTAATCATCTATAAAACATTATAAAGCGTGAACCTCCGTCGCCGCCCGAGCTGATAAGCGTTTGTACCGGCAGAAAGGTAAGGAGCAGTTTAAAGTATTTTTTTGTTTGTTTTGATGGTCATAAATATTATGCAAACATATGTTATGGATCAGATCCGAGACATCTTGTCGCACTGCGTTTCTATGCGTGCATGTTCAATATAGCATACAACACACTTTAAAATAACTTTGTATTCAATTTTATTGCACCGTTAAGAAGTTCCAGGACCTTCTAAAAAATCACATAGATCCTCTAGAATGATGTCAAAACATTTGCACACTACAGATTTGAAAGAAGCGTTATTAACACGCCAGTTAAAGTTTTGAGACCTTACAAAGAACACTTGTGGATCATCTGGGAAGGTGCCTAAACTTTATCACACGCCAAGTTTTTTTTAATTTTATTTATTATTTTTTTCTTTTTGGTTAGCCAGTGTTTTAAACATATGTGTTGAAATTCCTCTTCCCAAGTTGCCTGTGTTTATAAGTTTTGTGTTTAATAAATAAACTATTGTGCCGGGATGTCCAAACTTGGGGCTGTCTATAGAAGTAAATGTGTCGTTATAACTGAGTATATTTAAACTTGTTATAAAATATAATACCTTAATATCTTGATTTTATTTAGGATAATTACAGTGCTCATAAAAATGAGGGGATTTTTCACAATGAAAAAAAAATATATGATATCCTACGATATGTACGATAATTTAGGAAATTAGCTAGACATCCTGCCCAGGGACCAACTTTCTCTTGAGCACCCTGTTATCTCTGGAGATGGGAGCTGACCCTCCTGGCAAAAATAGGGGTAAAATGTGAGAAAAAAACGTACTAATGCACTCTTTTACTTATGTTCTTTTCAACCTAAATATCATAACTCATGCATGTTTTGGAAACATCTTATACCCGTAACTTGTGCTGCATTGATATATTAGAACGTGTCTTAACAGGTATGATATTTAAAATTTACTTCTGATCATTATCAATGGAGACATATGTTGTTATATGTTCATTGCTATCTGACTTTGGTAAGAGGTGAATAACAGCACAGAGAAAGTTATGAGCCCTGGGTTATTTGCCTATGTGGGAGTTGTTTAACTCCATTAGGAAACATGTTGCTTTTCTCCTTCATCCTTTCCCTTTAATCCAATGGAAAGTACGATTTGGGAGGATTTTCATATCCTGACCTATGCCTTGTTAATAAACATTATCATAGAAGTGTGCTTTATTAGTTCAGAGCAAACACTGGCCTTTAACAACTACATAAACTGACTGTCTGAAAAAAGGGACAAAGACATATGCATTAAGACTAAATATTCCTTATGTCGCCACACTAACAGCACCACTACTGCCATTCTTTCACACTGTCTACTGTCTTCGTAATACATTTATTTTTCTACACAGAGGTTTAGCCATCTATAAAGAAATTCTCCTGTGTTGTTTAAACCTAATCTCTGTTTATTCCTTCTGTAAATTTTGTGCATCTATACTTTGAGTTATAGGGGAAAAAAATTAAAAACCTCCTTATTCATTCCTGACTTAGAATAGAATTCTAATGACAGTTGCTAATTTCCTTCACTATATGTTTAAAACATGTAATAACGATACAGTCATGATATAATTATATTCAAAGCATTTAGTACACACCCTTATTCAGAGCGACAAAAGTACTTTGTATTCTTCCTAGCAGACAAACCCACGTAAATCAAGAAAACACACAAGCATTTTTGCATTTTCAGTCTTCACTCAAGTGCTGAGTGAAAAGGTGAGTTTTTAGTTGCCTATACTCAGCCATTCAGATATCTAGGTGGAAGATCATTCCACCACCTGGGTGCCATGACAGAGAAGAGTATTGATTCTTGCCTTCCTTTCATCTTACATGAATGATCAAGTTGATCAAGTTCCCAAGCGTGTGACTCTGAGGGTATGAGTTACAAAATGTGTTTTGATTAGAGCCTTAAGGTAAGATGGTGTTGTTCCATTTTTGGCTTTGGAGGCAAGCATTAAGGTTTAAAATCTGATGCAGGGAGCCAGTGCAGTGAATACAGCAGTAGAGTGACATGAGAAAACTTGGGTGAGCCAGTGCATCAGATGCAGAGGTCGGACTGCACACATTGAAAACCTGACAGAAGAGCACTGCAGTAATCTAGTTGTTATATAACAAAAGACTGGATAAGAACATGGATGGCTTATAAAAATAAAAAATAACAGTAACTTAATGCATTTAGGCATTTAGACATGGTTAAACACAATAGTTTGCTGAAGTTAATCAGAATGGGGAAGAAAGGTGATTTACTTGACTTTCTGGGAAATGCTATCATGTCAGTATGGACCAGTATAAAAAACCCTGAGGAATATTTCCTGCACCTGTTAAATCTAGGCTATCAAGAATTAAGGCAGTTCTGAAGGCAAAGTGCATCCAGCCCGATATTTGTAAGGTGTACCTAATGAAGTGGCCTGTGAGTGTATAAGCTTGCCACCACAGTGGCTTGAGTGCAGGTGAAACCTTCCAACTTAATTGGACATCACACACAGTAATGAACGAACCATTCCCCAGCACTTCAACAGCAACGACCTACTTGTCCCTCTGATGGACTGGCATCTCATCCAGGGCATGCGTACTCTTTGTGTTCTCTCTGCCTAGGAAAAAGTTACAATAAAGTGTAAAAGAATACAATAAATAATACGATTACTAACTGATATTACAACTGATATTACACTTTTCACGAACACTAGGGGATATTTCATATCAACTTTTTTGTGAGCAGTATATATCTTATACACTATAAAAGTTTCAGTTTAATTTAGAAATCATGCTTTACACTCTTTAGTAAATAATTGTAAATAAATGAGAAAATCAAGAATATGCTGCACACACGCTAGTTTGAGATTAGGCTCAAATGAAGACATCCCGCAGCATTGCATTAATATCTGCTAATGTAAACTTCGCACACCTCATTTATATCTATATCCACACAGTAAGGCAAACATTCCACAATGCAAATAGATAAACACTAGCAGTTCAATTAATAAGAGATAAACAGGGATGTGATGAGGGCAAATTTTAGCAGGCTGAGCCAGACACTGAGAGAGAGGAATGTTTATAGGGAGTAAAAGAGTCAGTGCTGTCTGTCAAGAAAATAAGAGTTTGGGGATTGTGCAGAGCTTCTATGCTTTAAATCATACATCTGTGCCAAGAACAGAGGCTAGCATGCCAGTTAGTGGTTAACTTTGTGGATTCCAGTACTGAAATGAAAAACGTCAATATCCTGGTCTCAAAACCATTATAAGGAATATTTCCGTTCCAAGTCATGTTCAGCCAGATAGTGGCTCTCTGTGAATATTGTGAGAGAATCTGATTGTATATGACTGAGATTTCAGCAAATAATGGAGGTTGACCTTTGTGCAACCCTTGCATATGATCAATTGATGTGAAATACTGTACATCATCTTATTAAACTTAATTGTATCAGCATCTGAAATGGCAAAAAAAATCTGCACACCTGTTTAGTAAAAAAATAGGATGAAAATAAAGTGTGTCCCGAGAATACTTTTTACAAAGTTTGTTATTGATCCCACACTGCAGTAACAATCTTTACACTTTGTGTTGGTTGAACTTTAATCGTCTTAATTATCTTAATTTTATCTGAGATAGCAAAAACTATGAATGTTGACATTACATAAATACATGTCTTGCATACCTGGATTACAAAGACAAAAGAGAAGAGGCAACTGCAATGCTGGGGTTATGCCTTGCCAATTTAATTTCTGTTATCTTATCCAGCAAGTCAATATATCCCCTTTAACAAATGTAATAACATACCTAGTTACAAATAATACGTCACTTTTGCACATGGGATCTGCATTGCTAATTTAGGAGTGGAAGACTTTTGATATAATGATTTTAAATCATGAGCAATTAAAATGTCTCCATGACCTGTCTTACCAAAAGAGACTGTAAAAAAATAAATAAATTACTTACACTTAAAATGCTGTCATGGCATCCCGATGCTTTTTAACAACCAGATGCCATTCTATTTGGTAGTCCAGTTGTTTTCTTTGACAGGCACACAAATAAACTAGTAATAACCCATGGTGGGCTTGATGACATGGCAGAGCTCGTGACTGAAAAATCACCATCAGTTTACACAACGGACACTCCACATCAACAGTTGTTTGACAAATTAGAAGAACAGATTAGCACAAAGGTGTTTGGGTGGTCTAATATGCTAGTAAAACAGAGTGTTCAGATATTCATGCTAAATGAATAATGAATAATGATGAATAATGATGAATAATGTTCTGCTAGCTAAGTGGTGACTTTTTTCATTTTGTGGGGTGATGTTTTATTAGTAGGTAGTTTAGTTGTAGTGCTAATTTGCAAATAAGTAAAAAATCATGATCCCTTTTTATATTGTGATGCAGCACAATTAATTATGAAATGTTATTTTGCCATATCAGCCACCTCTAGGCTGAAGCACATTTTGGGAAGACACATGACTAGATATTTAATATGCCAGTTTTTGCTAATTAATAAAAATGAATAACAAAAATGTCAAAAAACATAATTGTTGGAAGAAGCATAAGACGGATTCCCTCTGTGCTGTGGTAAAAGGAGGTTCCCAGAACAGTGCAGTCAGGAGTAATGTGATGAATGCCATGTGTGCTGTGTGCATGTGTGGTAGCACTGTGGTGTTTGGCTGATGACACAGAGTTGCTACTGATCCTACTGTTTGTGTGCTGTCTCTGTTTCTGCCTTAGATCTCTGTAATCAGCCAAAAAGCCAAACAGTAAAATGGAAATCACAATGAAATTAGTTTTAGGCCTTCAAAAGTCCAAACACAAGGCTTCTGAAGTAACAAAGCTTTACTTTTTGTCATGGAAATTTTTCATTTATCCTTTTTAAACCTCTTGTGGTTTGGATGTCATCCGTTCTTACCTTAAACAGCAAACGTGAAGGTTAGGTGTTGCAGTCAGTAATAAACCAAAGCATGCAATGGACTGGCACACTGCCCATAGTGTCCTGGAATAGGAAACCCTGTGATGCTTTTCATGTTTAAACCTGAAATACAGTGAGGTGAGATGTATACTCTTGTAAGTATAAGTCACGCTTAACCAAAGTCTGGTATTAGACTGGCCATTATAGAGTCAATGTATTTTAGATTATATGTGCTTGTGTATATGCTTTAAAATCAGGGGTGTGCAAACATTATACACTACATGTTACTATGTTGAACTGCATTACTACATGTAGTATATAACCAAATTGATTTAATGATACATAATAATTGGGTGTGTGGTTGATGATGTTCTGATTTGAACTGCTCTACCAGCTGCTCTTAGCTCTTTGCATTGAAATGCAAACAGATTCAGTACTACCTTATAGTATTTCTCTGACTGTGAGTTAGGTTACTCAGAATATGGGTGGTATAATTCTATTGTCCAGACTTGTAACAAAACAAATAAATCTGAATATCAGATTCTAAGCGTGTTGAATCCTATGTTTTCAGGCAGTCCAAAAACAAACAAAAACAAACGAAACAAACAAAAAGCTCCAGGCTCCACCCATGACCTTCAGTGGCTGCCTGACTCACTGGAGTGCTGACAGCTGCAACTTTTTTCATTACTGGAGTGGCATCAGTGCATGATATTTGCTATTGGTTTTCTGGACTATAGTTCACCTGAAAGCTTTTTTTTTTGCGCCTCATTTTTTGTGATGTGTGTTCACTTATCATGCGTTGAGCTCCTTTAGCAGGGTGAATTTTGTCTCATTTTTATTTGCATGCTTTTTCATGTATATGTATGTATTTCTTTGTTTTACAGTTTTCTTGTTCTGCTGTCAACTGGAGTGATTTTGTTTTTTTCTTTAAGTTGCAGTTTTGCATTTTTTCTGCTTCATTGGTTTAAGTTATCTAAGTTCTTGAACTGTAGAGAGATTTTACAACAATTATTTACATTTGACAGAAAATATGCTGAAATATGGGGAGGATGAGTGGTGAATTGTCAGGCATGTATGAGTGTTTCTCAAAAATAACCCTTTGTTAAGAAATAATAATTTATATGCAGCTGTTCTTAATGTCAGCATAAGATTACATGAGATGTTGCACTAAACAGCCGCAATCTGTATGTACTTGTGCATAGGACACAGAGTTATTGTCACAGTGGTTAGACAAGAATTTGACTTGATTTTTACACAAATATAATTGAACAAGTGAGAGCACATTTTATAATTTCTCAGTTATTCATTTGGGAAAGGCTTTTAAATAGAATAGAGATTATCTCAGCACTGAGTAAGTTCACTTTGTCACAACATCATCTCCTCAAAAATGTCTGAAGTTACCTCTAATTCCACTGGTGTTTGCCACACATCAAGTATTCTGCAGACATAATGGGCTTTGGTAGATTTTGTCATGAAGGAATTTCTTTGTTTCTCTCTTTGTCATGAAATAGCTACCTCAATCAGGGCTAGCCAAAAAGAAGGGGATTAAATATAAGTACTTTATTAAAACATATCATTAAATATGGATTTGGCTAAACCAAAAAGACAGAAGTATAGACTTTCTTGCTAATGTTTTAGGAACTTAACAGAAAGCTATTTGTTCATCCTCCATCTCTTTAGTGATACCTGATACTTTTCCACTTTTATCTTCTGAATGCCTTTTCGATATTAGAGCCAGTGCAGTGATCCATGAGCAGGTTCTGTCAACACCATGCACATAATTCAGTCAGTTAGAATGACCAACTTGAGGTAGCAAATTTGGCAATTTGCGTTTTGAGACTTCTTTTGAGACCATCTCCTTTCCATCTGAATTATTGAGGTATGTTAACATGGCGCTAAAGTAAAAATTCTTTCAAACTCCTGTAACCACGCCTTTATGCAACATGTGTCTAAAATAATGCAGGAAAAATAAATATTTTACTAAGGAGAGCATGCCAACCCCTGAAAATCAACTCCATAGCATTAGCTCTCCTCCCCTTCACTAACCAAACTTTACATTCATTCAGGTAACATTCTCCTGAAAACCCAGACTTGTCCATCAGAGTGCCATGTAGAGACATATGACTAGTTATGACACGTTTTCTCTGCTCCAGAGACCAGTGGCAGCATACTTTACGTCATGCTTGGCATTGTGCTTGGTAATGTAAGGCTTGTATGTCACTGCTCGACGATGAAAACACATGCTATGAAACTCCTGATGCACAGTTTAGTGCTGATGTTAAAGCTGGGAAGATTCAGACCACTTATAAACAGCATAAAAACTTTATTAGATCATGGTTATGAACGTAGTGTTTATGGCAACATAGTTGCAGAAGTGGATAGGGATATCCTACTCAAAAATGGGTCTTGATTCCTGGTCCGGTCTCCATCAGTGTCTGTGCATTGTGTGTATGTGTTCCTTGCTTCTTGTGCTGCTCGCAGAATTGAATTAAGTAGGTGTATAAAATGCTTAAGAGAACATTTTTTTGTGGATAAATGAAACTTAGAGGCATGCCATAGAAAGAGAACAGTATTTTTCTTTTGTTGGGAAGAAATTACTCGAAATTGCTGCCTGCAGTAGTAGTCCGTGTATGCACTATGTTCTCATCCAATGCTCTCTTTGTGTCCTAATGCATTTTTCTGCTGCTGTATTATATATGAATTGTAGTAGTTTGTCGATAACCATGGCCTATAGGGAACAGTTTCATTTTACTTGTGGTTGAATAGGACCTTTCAGATAGGAATGTGTACAGTCTGTCATTGATAATTTTTGTATCAACTTCAAGTAAGATGGAAACATTCAACCAGGATGAATATTGGCTGTTTTCCAAACGTGCATATTAACTGAGGGAAATTGTTTCTTGCATAGAGTTGTTTAAAACTATATTATTACAGTTATGATTATGGGTGTAACATAAACAGTGTTTAAGGAATCAAACTTGCATAGCTTGGTGGTGCCTTGTCCAATCACTCAAGCATTCATTTATTCGTTTGGAAAAAAAATGGAGGTGAAGACATTCCATCTGGTGAATTCATGAATGTTTTTAATAATTCTTGCTGAAAGAAACATCCTAACTGATAGTTAAGCCTCATAGTGAAGTCTTTTTCCCACAATTTCACACCACTTTAGTGACTAATGAACCAAGAATTCAGTCTTGGATGCTGACAGGATGGGAGCAGTATGGACAACAATATATAATGTAAAATGGGTAGAGTAACAAAGAAAAGAATGGAGCGATGGATGTGAGAAAAGGCTAAGAATTAAAAAAAAGGCTGGAAGTGGCAGTCCTCCACAAGCTGACCTTTTGTTTAGGGACAAACAGACAAGAGAGGGAGAGGGGACGAAGGAGTCTGTGTGTTCGAGCACAAAAGGAAGGACCTGAATAGGACAGCAGCTGATACCGAACTGTTCAAATGGACAGAGATGCCTAAGGAGGACCATGGCAAAATGTTGATGCATTCAGTTAGTCTTTAACAAGGATATATGCGTGCAAATGGGAGCATACAGGCACACAACACAAACACACACGCCTCACATGGTGATGTTCAGCCCCTAACAAGTTAACACAGCCCTCTGCTCTCTATATCACAGGGCTGCAGTAGTAGCGCTCTCATCTCCCACTGTGCAGACTGCTGGAGAGGCAGTGAACCTGAACCAGACAGAGGAGATCAGACGCTAGCGTTGCTCTCTGAACACAACTCCACTGGACCGAAGGAGCCAGGATGGCTGGTCTCTTTTCAGTCAGAATGGGAGTGATGGGGATGCTGTTACTTTTCTGCCTGCCTGCTGTGGATAGCATGAGGGAAAGTTTTCCAAGGGTCAAACTCAGCTATAAAGGTAAGGGTATACATCCGCTGGTTTGAATTTTACAGTGTGACTGCAAATCTAAGAGCAGACAATGTGTTAGTTCTGACAGCAAATGAAATGTACACATACACTGGAATCAATTTGGGTATTGTTAGAGTTAATATAAAATGATTGTTTTCTACATAGCATGGGTTTCACTATTTACTTATATATAATACATTTTCAACAAGAATCACATAGTATTTTACAACAGTCTGTGTCTTACAGTGTCCGCAATAATGTTTTGGGATTATTAACTGATCATAATAAAATGCATTCGAGATGGACCTAAGTTTCAGGCTTAGCTGAAAGAGAAGAAAAACACAGAATATTTCACCAAATAATAAAAAGGTTAATTACCTGAATTTGACATGCCATTAAAAAAGTAGTCATTAAAAGTAATTCAGGAAAGGACTGCTAAAATATGAGCACAGAGAGTCATTTGAAAGTGTGGGACAGAAAAGTAAGTATGAAAAGAAGTTTTCTCACTGAATAAATCTCACTTGTGACTCAACTTTTATTTCAGATTTTATAGTAATTAGATTATTATTAAAACAAACAGTACTGTAATGGTACATAATCCACTGCTCTAGTTAGTATGCCAGACAACATATGTCACTGTATTGTCACATGAGTAAAAAAAAACAATATCGACAAAATATTGATAAGAAAAATGGCAACATAATTAAAAACTCTGCTTGTTTCCTTTACTGTGATGTGTTGGTCAGCATAGTCATGCACATTTTCTTCAGCAACACAGAACACAAATAATGTAAAAAGTATGGAATCATTTCTTGATATCTACAAACATTAGGTTAGCGATCTATATGCACTGTTTATGTGAGGTATAATGCAACATTATTTAAAAGCACAAATAAAATGGCAAAAACAAACAAACAAGCAAACTAACAGAAACAACATAAAAAACAAAAGCAAACAAACCTTTTAGGTTTTGGTTTAGGCCAATAAGAATTTTCCCAGTCATAGATAAATTGCACATGCTATATGTAAACTTACTTTTATATTTGGTGTTTATCCTTGCAATGTGATGTAGAAGGGGGTTAAAAATTGGACTTGAATTGTGTATCTTTGTCTGTAGAAAAATAAAACAAAACATCTGACTACAGTAGTTCTTTTAAACAAAGGCTTCAGTTTGTAATTTATTTTGCATGAAAACAAATATTCTCAATTTGTGTTTCTATCACAAAACTGCAAACATTTTAAACACACATATTTATTTTTATTACTTTTATTCAAGTGGTGTTTGTTCATTGGGTGGGGTCGCATTAAAGAGATGACACATTGGTGTGGGTGGATGTTTGCATTTCTTGAATTGAATGTCTGTCATTATACCTGGCAATGTAACTAAACCACTTCCTAAGCATCCTGTGCCCAGTACACACATTCACGATAAAAAAGTGCTATCGGTTTCTGTCTCATCTGTTATCTATTGCTGTAATTTAAATGTATCAAGTTAGACAGTAATTAATTCATACTGATAATTAACCCGCCAGTATATCTATATCTATATCTGTATCTATATCTATATCAGTCCATCTATCTACTGTATATCTATGTACCTCATGTTTGTGCGGATTCAAAACACACACAAACACACATGTGGGGGCAATTTAAGTGAAGATAAACATATAATAAACATCAGTATGAAAAAGTCTGAAGTGCACATGTGGTGAGCACATAACATACCTCATAGCTTTGTAACTAATTGAAGACCATGGATGATCAATGAAGGCTGACTGCCATGGACTTTCCTCCACAGCCAACTGACCTAACCCCAATAGAACATCTATTGGGCCACTTGAAGAGAAAGTCAAGCATTTCTGAACATCACACTATGCCCTTTGGAATATTGTGAAATTATTCTAGGATAACATGGATCATCAGAATTTACGCAAACTTGTATGACTGTATGTTCAGATTTACACAGTCTTTACAGAAAACAGGATAACTAAATATTAATCAATTCTGACATTGTATTAAAACAGAGAAAATTGCAGTGTCCTCATACTTTCTGCCCTCATTTTAAAACACTGAATTCATGGCAGTAGGTAAAAAGAGTGTTTCACATTATACAGTCAGTTCTCATAGTTCCTCTGCTCCAATTACAAATAATTGTTGTTGGGTTTTTTGTTCTTTGTGTACTCTTTAATCCTGTGCTGCGTTCAGTCCTGCTGTGGCTTTTTGAATTTAGAGCATCAAACATGAAGCCCGTTTGTTTTATGCCACTGAGGGAATGCATTTCGGTGCTTTTCAAAACTTTGCCCAGTTTGAACTCCAGCTGCACAGCTTTACTTAAAATAAAGCCACATTTACATCAGTGCCTTCAATGACAGTATGCAAGACGAGAACACTGTTTATTTTTAACTTTTGTGGCACACAGAAAATAGAAAGGTAAAAAAGTACAGGGTATGTCAAAAGTCACAGAACATGTTGCATGCTGCGTTGTGGACATTTTGCAAAGGCTGTCAAATCCATTGCTGAGGTTTCTTCATCGGTAGTGGTCTTCAGATGACTACTTGGCTTGTTATCAGTACTGGTTTCTTGGAAACCATGCTGTGTGAAATTTGAGGTCTTCCTGGGCATCAGTTGTTCAGGTCCGTGGCTATGATATGACAGCTGTGTTCCCTGGACATGAGAATAATCAATTCCATCGTCAGTTACCTGTGACGAACAACAAATGTTTTTCACTTTAATATTGCAAATCTGATTGTGGCAAATTCTGGTCTTCTTTCATGTGCTACATGACCACCTTTCACTTTTTTGTTCTTTGCCGCGGTTTGTTATAATTCCTCGTTCCCTTAGTGTTACGTTTCCGTTTTTCCCCTACGTCTTTCATGGCACTTGTTTTCATTTAAACAAATTTGTAATTTTCGTTTCGATTGGCTAGTTTCTTATGTTACACACTTGTGTTCAGTTTTGTTAATTACATTTTTCATTATTTAAACACAAACGTGATCGCCGGCTCATTGCGTTGTCGCGTTTTGTTATCAGTGTTTCCTTCCGTCGTGCGTGCTTTTGTTTTGTTTTGTTTAGTCTGTTCTAGACTCCACCGCTTGGATTCCCCGGCTGCTGATGGCGCCCGGGAATCGCAGCTGGATGGGGCTGTCCCTGGATTTGCAGCTGTAAAGCACGTGTTTAGATCCATGGTTGAAGGGGTTGCCTCTGGATCCTCGGCCGCTAGAGGGCGCCTCCAGATTCCTAAGAGGCCACTCCCGGATCCACGGCCGTCAGAGGCTGTCCCCGGATCCTCTGCCATTCGTGGCCATCCCTGGATCGTCTTTGAAACCCGTGGCACCCATCACTGAATTCTGGACTCTTGGCTCATTAGCCTTTCGTAACCCTTTCGTATGGGACTATTAAACATTTAAATATATTTTCTATTTTTGGTTATGCCTGGCTTTTTGTGTTTAAATAAATGTTCCTTTGTTTCCCTAATTTGTGGTCTGTCTGTGGATCTTACGTTTGGGCTCTGATTCCTAAACCAGTTGGAGATCCTCGGGATTTGGGGAGACCAGGAATGGTCCTGCAAAAACCCCGGGAATTAGTTGTATTTTCAGTTGGGGTTAGCGTCACTGCCCACAGGGACTTTAAGATAATGTATAGTATCTCACAAAAGTGAGAACATTGTTGTAATTGTTTTTGTTGTTGTAATTATTTCATTATAACTTTTTCATGAGGCAACACTGAAAATTTGACACTTCAATTCATTATAGTCAAGTAGTCAGTCTACAGCTTGGACACTCTCTTAGACACTGAGATCACTAGAGCTTTACAGGATCCATGGTCGTGATTATGTTGGAATACAGCCCTGTGGCCCAGTTTCCGAAGAGAGGTGACTTGCTCTGCTTCAGTACATGTTGGCATTCATGGTTTCCTCAATGAACTATAGCTCCTCAAAGTTATCAGCAGTCATGCAACCCCAAACTATGACATTCCCACCATTATGCCTGACTGTGGGCAAGACACACCTGACTGTTGCCACACACGCTTGACAAAATAAGTTTATCTTGTTCTCATCAGACCACAGGACATAGTTTCAGTAATCCATGTTTTTGGGTTTTCTTGTGCATTATCTTTAGAAGAGGCTTCCTGACAGCACCAGTTTAATAAAGTGTGTCACATATGGTCCAAGCACTGACAGACTGACAATCCTGTAAACCAATAAATCTTTGTCAGATCCTCAGAGAGTTTTCTTTTTGCCATGAGGTGCCATGTTGAGCTTCTGAGTCCAAGTTACTAAGCACAAAATATCCTCCCCCAGAGTACGCTATGCGTTAATAGACCGATCAGCCATATCTTTCAAACCATAGACAGATAAAGTAATAAACATTGACACCATGATTCTCTGGGCAGTATCCATGGGCATTCATGTGGATGTCACTTTGACACATACCACGACCTAAACATATACAGTACGCAGATGAAGTACACCCCCTTATGGCAGTGGAATCCCATAATGACAGTGTTCTCTTCCAGCAGGATTATATGCCCTGCCACATCGGATAATTGTTCAGTAGAGGTTTTAGGAACGTGAGAAATAGTAAAAGGGGTTTAGGTGTCCTCCAAATGCCACAGATCTTAATCTGACTGAGCATCTGCAGGATATGTTGGACAAATGAGTCATATCTATTGAGACCCTCCTTTAAAACTTTTAATTTGTCCATATTAATGACCTCTATAACAGACATTTGGTTACAGTTCTATAAAAAAAAAAGTCATAATTTCTGATCAGTCAGTTAAAACATCTAAATTTAACCCACAGCTTTGTTCAGTTCACAGAGGGCTCAAAGGGTGTGTTAGCTTTTGTTCTGTTTTCTTGTAGTTTTAAAAAAATATATATTTTTGCTTTTACAGCTTTCAGTGCCTTTAGGTATTGTCATATTTTTCTTTCTACATCACTAAGTATCTGAACTGTTTATGTAAACTAGATTATTCATAGTGTAATAAAATAAAATGATTAAATGATGAATGTAGTAGATTCAGAATACTAGTAATACATTTTTGCTGGCTCCTATTTAACCACAAACAAACCATTTTTATCATTAATCCCTTATAATAGCATTACACATCCATAAAATGCAACAAAATAAGTTTTACCAGAATTAATTTACTACTTTATCTTTTGATTATAATTAAATGGCTTATCTTGCTTGATGCTCACAACATCTTATTGTGACTTCTGTTGAGTGGCTGCCAATGCTTACTGATTACTATAGAATTATTTTAATTGCAGATTTACATTTAATTAGGTACTTCTATAAGACAAGACATGTGAAACTGTTATCATCTGTGCTAATGTGTTAACGTAATGTTCATGTGATTAAAACTCCTGCCACTCAGTAATGAGCAGGGGAAATTGGTCAGTGTTCATGTTTATCCTTACCAATTGCTTTTTACACAGACTAATAACTAATCATAATTTTTGTAAGCGGTGTAGTATGTGGTATGTAGGGAATGGTAAATGTGAGTCTATTTCGGATACCAGCCATCACTGGGGATTAAAATGTGTTTACAGCCTACATTTTATCCAATCATATTTATGTTATTGTTGTTATAAATAAAATTTATATCCCCACAATCCATTGTTAATTGTTAATTAAACACTATGTAAGCACTTGCATCCCAAACCTTAACATTTTAGCATTTGGGCAATTCCACATACCGCTGTGCCACAAAATCTAGCTAAAAAAATAGGATTAAACAAAGTACATGAGCAATAAGCATGGGCTGTTGAGAGGGAGTTGGTTGGGTGTCCTGAGGGTTAGCAACAAATAGACTGCTGTGACCTGATCTTTCAGCACGGCTCAGTCTTGACACTGTTTGCAGAACAGATTAGTACAAACTAGGCAGAGGTTAGCAGGCTGGAGGTGTGTTATGTTTTTCAGAGACGGCCTTCTTTGTATAAATATTGATCATGGGTAACCTATCCAGGACCCTTACACCTCTGAAGAATAATGAAGAATAAATCCACATTGGATAAAGGCAGTATAGACTGCCTTTTCATGTCAAAACACTCATAGACGTGACCACATATGCAGTGGATGTTTAAACAGGATGTAAGTTTACTAAATACTTAACCCTAGACCAGAAGTGAGGAAGTAAATGAGGGGAAGTAATTAACACACAATTAGAAAGTGCAGTAGTAAGTGAGCATGCATGTGAGTATGTTTATATCAGTTTTCTAGGTAAGATTGTCCAAGTTCAAAAAGTGATCTCATTCTATTATCAGCCTGCAGAGACAGTCTACCGAAACTGAGCATACCAGACAGGTCCATCACATCAATTACTTTGACAGTTCTGCACCTGTATGAAAGCTCTGCACATGCTGTAAGCACGGTGATTTATAGTGTGCTACTTTTCTCATGCAAAATGCGTAGGTATTGGAATTTGAGTCGCTGTCAATTGTGCGTGAAGATAAACATATGTGATAACTTATGAAAATGTTGGCCTCACAGTACGTTCCCATCATAGTTGGCTTAGTTGCTAACTGATGATCTTATACAATGTACAATACAGTTCCAGCGCTTTAGGGAGTGACAGTTGGAACAAGGAGCATGTGTCCTGCAAATGACCTATTGGGTTGTTTCATATTGTGTGAGGTGTAAAAGGCAGATTAGAATCCAGTAAATTGCAGTGACCTCAAGTTCTGTTTTCACAAAATTAGCCAGCATGAGAGCCAAGTGACAGACGTTCTTAGTGTGGAAAAAAAGAGCTTCTGGAAATCAGAGAGCCACCATGTTGCACCATTTATACCCTAAACTGAAGAGGATGAAATGATACACTGAGTACTCAGACATATTTTGTTTGAGAGTTTCATAATTGTAAGGGTTTTGTAATAATTTAAAACCTTATTTAACAGAAAAGTACAATAACAAAACACAATCCTCTGTTCATATACACGCATACTATAACTACACAGACAGTTACTGTTTTTTAATGCCGTTATCACCCAAATGAAGATGGGTTTTCCCTATTGAGCATGGTTCCTCTCAAGGTTTCTTCCTATTCATCCCAGGGAGTTTTTCCATTCCACTGTCGCCTCTGCCTGCTCATTAGGGACACAATGACTCTCATACTAAATTCTTACACTATAATTCTGTATGGCATCAACTTCTTTGTTGTAAAGCTGCTTTGTGACAATACTGTATTGTAAAAAGTGCTATAGAAAATACATTGACTTGGTCTAGTAAGTGTGATTTGTAAAAGAAGCCACTGTACTGATACACATTCACATTAAGATTAAAGAATTATACACATTTCTCCTATCCCCAAATTCTCAGAAATGAACTGGGGTCATAATTGAGATGCAGGCATCTATTATTGAGGGACAGAATTGACACACATCACTGTGAAACAAATATGTTCCCTAAAATTTTAGGGCTGAGGCATGGGTCATGGTGAGTGTGAGAGAATAAAAAAGTGTTGCATTCTCTGGTAATGGGACAGTCCAGTAGCCAATCACAGCTAGAAGATCCTTTGTTCAATTCCAGGTGGAGTGACCTGTGTCCATGTTGGCTTACTTTGGGCACTCTGGCTTCCTCCTACAGACATGAGATTATGTGAATTAGGTGAAGTGGAAATATGAAATTGCCTAAGACCATGTTTGATATTGAATTTGTAATGATGAAACTTGTTTATTGCTATACCCTTATTCTTGCCAAGTATGCTAATGCGACGTTAAATAAACCAAATAAACAAATCAAATCTCTGGTAATAGTCTCTGGAGCCAAGGTATCAATCTTGACCAGGAAAACACACAAAACAGAAACACAATTACAAACAAACCAACGGTTATTTATTTTCATTTTAATGGCTCAGTGTGTTCACAATTACAGTTTTGATTGTGGCCAAGAATTGTTATTGGATCCTTAATTATAGCCTTACATTAAAATATGTCAATATGTAATATTACTCTTGTGTGTTTGTGCACATGTGCTGTTGATATGTATGTGTGTACCTTCATTACTAACCGGTATCCCTCTTTTACAGAGCTAGTTCATTCTGGCAGTGTGGTGCTATTTGTTGGCTCTAGTGAAGGAATGCAGTTTCAGACATTCCTGTTAGATGAAGAGAAGAGCAGATTACTTATTGGATCTAAAGATCACATTTACCTACTGGATCCAGAAAACATCAATAAGAGCCCTAAAAAGGTACCCCTGCACACACACACTCACACACTCCTCTTAAGAAATGTATGTTTTGAAGGTTTGACATAATGACATAATTGACATAACGGTTACTGCAGCTTCAGAATGCTACAGCTACACCTAATCCTAGTCCTAACACTAACCCTAAAGTTAAACTAAAGTTAAAATACCACAAGGAAAGGGTTTTTCTTATATAACTGCCAGTTTTTTTAAACAAGAACAATTAAAAAAAATGTCTTCCTATCTTTCAAGGAACAAATGGTCATGCAGGCACGTAAATACAGTACATCCATACAGACTTTCACACAAACAAAATACAAATGTATTTTACAAAAAAAACCCAAATGTTTTATGCCCATTCTGTTGTGTGATATTTCCTGCGGCATACTGAAAGGATAATTCATTAGGTTCCTGACTTCTGACAAGTGCAGAATGTGACTGGCCTGCACTGTGATTGTCACATGAGCAGACTGGAAATCAGAAAAACTTGTCTCGTTGTCTTTAACAACACTTGTACCTGTCGGGTACATGTGCAATGTTTGCACCTTAGGAAGAAACAGCAGTCTAAGAAGTATAATGTCACAAGTAAAGTTCAGTAGTGAAACATTAATTTACCCAAATTTGTTGGGTTCACTATTGTCCTAAGACAGCAATCATGTCTGTATGTGACATTTGACCAAGCGAATTCTAATCAAGTTCCCATTGTGGTGAGAAAGTAAATTAGACCCCCCAAGAATCTTGTGTTTGATAATCCTGGATATCATTATTATGTAAATTTAGTTCACTCATTTCAGTTTCATTAAATTTACAAAGGTCAACTTGTTGTGCTTTTTAATAGCAGACGTGACAAAAAAGTACTTGGAAAGACACAGAGTATGCATTTATTTTGTTCTGCTTTGAAGGAATAGTAATTATTCTGAATAAAACAGGAATTCACAAAAAGAACATGGCATTATCTGACATGTCTGTGCTTATCCTAGAGAAAGAACTACTTTCGCATAATTTCCTGATGTTTGCAAAAGAATATATGTAGTAATCTTCCATGTTGCTCTGATGGAAAACACTGAACTTGTGTCAGATGTAGATATTCCCACGGCATCATTCTATAGAGCCATTGAGTCCCTGTGGATCCCACTGACCCTATATTCTCACACCTGCCAACCACTGTCACTATGACTACTTGGTATGCCACTGCTACAAAAGATTAGTGAAAGTCAGAGCTTAGCAGTAGGTATAAATAGGCTTTCTCTCACACATACTGCAAACTGCTCTAGATAGTTATGGATTTAGGGTGCATTTATTGACAGTGTAAGAAAGGTACCTGATACATTTGCTTAAGGTAAGCCAAACATGCATTGAGAGACAATATTTCAAAGAGGACAGAAGATCAGCCAGATGAAACAGAGAGTCAATGTAAGAGTGGTGCAGTGGTGCTGTACATCGGTTTTCATAATTAATCTGTTCCAGAAGACTTGTGGAGTACCAAAAATGATGAGTACTGAGCATATCTTTGGCCATAAGGAATAATGTGAATTGAATTAATTCATTCCAGACACGGTTCAGAACCAAGGGACCACTGTACTCCTTATAAACAACTAAAGATGACACAATACATGGTTTGGCGTGTCTGTTGTGTGAACATGACTTGGTTTGACAGAATCCTACACTGGACACATTTAACAGCTGTTGCAGCAACAGTAATATTGTTTTTCATTATCGTAAAAGTATGGTAAAGAGTATTATATGAGCCAAAATATGCTGCACTCAGTGGTGGAGCAGTATTGGGAGTTAACTGTAAATCCAAAGCATCACCTCACATTGAGAAAGGTTTGGCTGATTCCTTTGCTTAAGAATGTATTTGAATACTATGTATTAAAAGAAAACTAGCAGACGTAAGGACATAACGAATGCCTTTGCATTTCATATTTGACATGATTCCAATTTGCACAGCTGCAAGGGAAGGGTTCGGGAAGCTGATCAAAACCCAAAGCATCACTGATGTATGTAATGACACGGAAACAAAGAATAAGAGGGGTACACATGTCAGACATGAGTGAAGGGTGATGTCTGGAAATGTGAGAAAGTTAAACATGTATTCCTCCTGATCATAGAGTAGGTTAATTCAGTGTCATTACTATTTTAGCCACTATTAATATATATG
>JAVSBV010170607.1:0-13873 GCA_033117975.1 Parotocinclus spilosoma | reverse complement strand
CGATCTAAAAACACTCCACTGGGCAAAAGAGTGCAAAAATTGGAAAAAGTGAATGAACACTATGCCAGGTGTAGTAGTTCAGGCTAATGGAGGTTTAGTAATGGTCTGTATATCCCTACATGGCAGCTGGTTACTGTATAGTCATAACTTCAGGAACACGAGAGAAATAATTTTGTACTTTTGTCTTTGTAAACAGTGTTTAACAGTTCAGAACCTCTAGTCTGTCCAGGTTAGTGTTGTTTATACTATAATAAATCTATAATAAGACTATAATAAAAAACATAACATGGGCAATCTTAAAAAAATAATGAACAGAGGTGATTGGTATTCATTTCACAGTTTCTAGTATTCCCTTTGGTCATGTTAGCTCTGCTCTTCACAGTCTGGCATATATTCTCTATTAGCTGTTGTTTTCTGAAACGGCTTGTGGTATATGATTGTGATCCGTAAAGGACCCCACTTAAAAATAATCACGAGCTGAAGGTGGGGCAGCAACATTTAACTCTGATTGGTCAGTTAGTTGGAGCTGAATACCTGATAGGCCTCTGCTGTGACCCTCCTGACACACCTCTGTCCCACTGGTGATGGCAACTGCCATACCAAAGGCTGTTGCGATAGTGAGGTTCAAAAGTGAGACCTGTCTTCTCATTCTCTTTTTAGTGTACAGTTAGCAGGTGCATGCCCTTATCCAGTCTGTGTAAACGTGACCTTTGTTTTTAGAAAGGCATGTGTCCAGTAAAGCTTTTGCAGGCGAGCAAGTTCAACACAAATTAAATATAGAACACAGTTTGTCAAAATGGTTTACAGACTTAATGCATGGGGTTAATATGGTACATTAGCAGAGGCAACATTTAATGGGCTGGTCATAGTTTCCCTGTATCCTGGAGTCTTGCATTTAATGCTGGATTATGTTTCATATGGCTGATCTTCTGTATTGTTCGTAATACTGTTTAACAGTGCATTTTAGGATTCAGTTAAACAGAAGTATCAGATCCAACATAATATCCTCTTAAGTGTTATGACTGTCCCTCACACAGGTCGTTACAGTACGTTGCTGTATTTTCTGTAATTACTGTACATTTTCATAAATTCAGTATGCAGTAGCGTTTAGGATGCTGTGTAGATGATAGCGTTCCACTTGTGTTTTCAGTGATATCTCTGAATAATTAGTACATACCATTTGCATTACATTAGGATGAAACGACTATGGTAACGTCCAGTTGATGTCCAATTTTGCTCAGTGACCTCTTCCACAGTATGTAAAGTTATTGTTCAGTGGTGTATACATGTGCAGGATAATATATCTATGTACTAAACTAATCCCCCAGTTACAGACATCACTATAACCACGTGACTTCCACACGTATCGCACACATTAGCACTTTCAGCCTCACCAGCCAACTGTCTCTAATTGAATAGTTGAGATAATTGAATTATACCTAACCAATTGAAGGACAAAAATGAAACAGTATTCATTTTATTAGGGATCTCTACCAAATTATAGACAAACAGACTCTTCTGTATACGGCGTAATATTCCTGCACTATAATGCTTGGTGGAAAAAAATATCTAGTGTTTCATTAGTAGGCTACTCAAAAGTGGAACAAGAGAAGAGCTTGAAAGCCCATAAACAATGCCATTTAATTTTGTCTTTACAACATTTTGATTACCCTGTAATTATTGTGGTTTAGTAAACTGTCAATACCATAAAAGCATAAACTATTACACAGAAATCTTGAGACCGTATATATTCTCTCTCTCACTCTTATTTTAGAGAATGGTATCTGAACGGCAACTATTTGGTGATTATGGTTTCTTTTGCTGTGATTCTGCCTTTGGCCCTCATGAAGCAGCTGGGTAAGTAGAGCTGTTGTACTTTTTCTGCTTTTGTAGCTTTTAATAATAACAGAAAAGCAGTACTGCCCTGTTAGCGTTACTCAAATGACACTAGAAAGTACAGTTGTGAAAGTTTGAGGCCACTGGTGAAAATACTATTCACCAACTGTAGTGATTTTTCCCGTTTAAATCACATAATCAACAAAATAATCTAAGCTAAAATATGTTTAAAAACCATAATATCAGACATC
The DNA here is from genome assembly GCA_033117975.1 of Parotocinclus spilosoma. Lineage (NCBI taxonomy): Eukaryota > Metazoa > Chordata > Actinopteri > Siluriformes > Loricariidae > Parotocinclus > Parotocinclus spilosoma. Next base: position 11,786 of record JAVSBV010170607.1, on the reverse strand, counting down.
ATTAGCATTTGGTATGTTTCCCCTTTAGCTGTGATAATGATATGCTGTTGAGCTGCCATGGACTCCACAAATGTGTGCAACATCTTAGGGTTCTTGTTACTCCAGAATGATTCTCAAGAGCATTTTGTAATGTTACTGAATGCTGTGTTCTCTCTATCTTTAAGTACCACCATGCTCGATGGGGTTTAGGTCAGGTGACTGTGGAGGAAAGTCCATGATGGTCAGATTCACTAAAATTGTTGGGCTAATTATATGATAAAATGTATGAGAATGTAATGAAAAACATTATATTAAATTAGAGAAAATTGTAGTTTCAGTACGGTATTCAATGTTACTCCCATTTGTTAATTTTATTTTAATGAGAGTTGTGGTGCATCAATATCCTGTTCAGTGAAAATGTGGGAGTAAGTCAGAGAAACACCCTGAACAGAGCTCATGTTAATCGCATTGTATCACCTAGACCTAATCTACACACACAGGGACACACAGGGACACACAGGGACACACAGGGACACACAGGGACACACAGGGACACACAGGGACACACAGGGACACACTACTACTACTACTACTGCTGCTACTTCTTTTTTTTCTTCTTCTTCTTTTTCTTCTTCTTCTTCAGAGTATACAGTCTACTTATGTGCATGTTTTATGAAGGTGAATGGAGGAAACTGTACCATCTGTTGACATGGAGAGAACATGCCAAGGTCTATTCAGATACAGATAGGGGCTTGGGCTCAAACTTGGGTTGCTTAAGCTGTGTAGCACCAACGCTACATGCAATTTATTTGACTGTGGTATTTAGCTGCTAATGCCATAGCAATGTACAAATAATGAAAAATGATAAAATGATGAATCTAATGATATATTTGTGTGTTTTCCTACAGGTTACCTGGGTTACACCAGTGGTTTTTCTCTAAGCTGCATGGTGTTTTTCCTGATTGCGGTATGTATGTGTTTCATCAGTCCAATTTACAATCTCATCCTCTTTTTTTTTATGTCTTGCATTACAAGGAAGAAGTCAGTCAGTAAAACAGCAACTACTTAATCCAATCCAACTTGCCCTTAATCCAATATGGTGGCTTTAAGATGGTGGCCATGTTCTGGAAATAGCCTAAAGGATGAGTCCCCTAACCCCTTACTTGCTGGGGTATTTAGATTGGTCATTTTCCCTTTTGTTTATGAAATAAAATGATGTCCTGTTGCTTTTGACACACGCTGTATTTTGAAATGAACTATATTTACCCCTTTTTTCTTCTTTTTTTTAGGTAATCTACAAGAAGTTCCACATCCCGTGTCCATTTGAGGAGTTCTCAGCCAATAGCACGACTGAGCACTTGCTCTCTACTGCTTCATCACTGCATGAACATTCCCACCTGCATCAAGATGAACATGTGGTAGACGATGCTCACTGCTCTCCCCGCATGTTCACAATTAACTCTCAGGTACTGTGTGCTGCAGAACTGGCACTCTTTTCAGATTTACTTGGCTATCATGATTGCAAATTAAACCATAGATTAGGATGAACAAAATAATGAAATCTATCATTCTTACATTTTAGACCGCATACACCATCCCTATTCTGGCCTTTGCCTTTGTATGTCACCCTGAGGTGCTACCAATCTACACTGAACTACGCAAGTGAGTTTTACCTATCTGCCTGCCTGTCTGTCTTTTGCCTGCCTGCTGGTTTGTCTCTTTTTCTTTCTGCCTTCCTGCTTTTCTGCCTTTGTCTCCATCTGTTTTATAGTTTTTAATTATATATTTACTTTGTCTTTTATTTGGTTTTCATACACTTTTCACAACACTATCTAATAATATTTACCAAGCATAAGCTAATATATAATATGTTTAGTATTTTACACTATCTAACTGCCAGTTCTTTAATTTGCAGTCCCTCTAAGAAGAAGATGCAGCATGTCTCTAATATATCCATCTTCATTATGTTCGTTATGTACTTTCTTGCTGCCCTCTTCGGCTATCTGACCTTCTATGGTAAGCAGTGTTTGACTTCTGACCCCATCTCGGTGGTACACAGTTATATTCTTTTTCTCATGCATGCAAGGTTTAATACATACTAAATAAAAATGGGGCGGCAGAGTGGAGCAAGTGGTGAGCGCTGCCACTTCACGGCTTGTGATAAATTATTTTTCTAATTATTTAGCAGACTCTCTTATCCAGATAGACTTGCAACTGGTACAGTCTTACAATGTAGGTAATGGTGGGTTATGGGTCTTGTTCTAGGAGCAAACAGTGGTGGCTTGGCAGAGGTGGGATTTAAACCCTGGACCTTCTGGTCTATACTGCCTTAAAATACACACATATATATATATATATATATATATATATATATATATATATACACACACACACATACATACATACATACATACATACATACATATAGTATATATATGAATGGTTTAAAGCATAAAAAATATTATGGTACATCTTTCTTGTTTTACCTTCATGATTTCCATTGCTCTGCTCTGCATTTTGCCTGCCTTGTCTGGTAGGTTTCTGCTTTTTCCTACAAACACAAATCAGAAAATGAGCTCAGTGTTAAAGGTTACATGAGCAAAGTGGTACCACTTTTTTGACTGCATGATCAGTATCATTTAATCTGGGTTTAACACCGCTAATTAATTGAAAAAGCAAAGCATCCTGGTCAGGGTTTGAATGGGAAAAACTCCCATTGGAATTTCCCCCAAATAAATTCCTAATTCCTGTAGTAAGCCTTTTCTAATGAGTGGAACAAACGATGGATTAAGGCTGGGATGTTATATAAGCTCCTGTAGGTGTAATTTGTAAGTGTCCCAATACTTTTGTTCATATAAGTGTATATTTCATTACAAACCTGTTAGAGTGAAACAAAATTAAGCTCAGATTTTTTATAGTACAAGTAGTACTATATAGTACACTGTCAATATAATGCTAAACTAGGTTTAAAAAAGTAGCTTTATTTTAGTAATACAAGTCAGCTGTTTTGATCAATATGGTGCTTGCTGGTCAGCAGTGAGAATACGTGAAGAAAGAAAGAGAGCTACTTTTTGGAGGGCTTCCAGCAGGCGCACACGGTCACCAGGGTTATGAGCAAGAAAATGCCACCCGTGGAAAGAATGATATAAAGAGAGCTTCGTCCTGCAGAAAGCAAAGCAGAGAAGAGGTTGTTGTCATGGCATTTGTCTCTTAGTAGGAAACCAAGGCATTGTCCATACATATATATATATATAACAACTCTGCATACTTAAATCACTTTAATCATTTTAAATCCTTTAAAAATGTTTCAAACGACCAAAGCGCTGTGCAATCTCAGCTTAGAGAGACCCGTCTCATTTCCTTTCAAAGTTTTGTGAAGGCTACAAATAAATGGTGGTTCATGGGGCTTTTTAAAGGTTAAAGTACAGACAGAATGTGGAACCCCACAGGGCGCTGTGCTGTGCCTGAACTGTACAGCAGCAGCATAAGAGAAGGAATAAAAAGAGGAAGTAATAACTGAGTCAAACAAACTGGATAGAAATCTGTCCTTTTGATACCTCAATGCTAAATCCTCCAACCCAAATGTATTTAGCTGTATTCTATAATAGTATCCGGTGCAGTTTTCTTCTGCTGTAGTCCATCTGCTTCAAGGTTTGACACTTTTTGTGTTCAGACATTTACAGCATTTAGCAGACGCCCTTTCCCAGAGCGACTTACAACGCCTACAGTCTTACAATTTAAGAAATGGTGGGTTAAGAGCCTTGCTTAAGGACCCAACTGTGGCAGATTGTCAGAGGTGGGATTTGAACCCTGGACCATCAGGTACAGAGTCCAGTACCTTATATTACATGCTATATTATATCACCTTTATGTGCCCTTAAACTTAAATGTATGTATGTACTTATGTTGTCTTGCACTGTTTTTTTGCAAGAGGTACCACTCAGAATTTCGTTGTATCATGTACAATGACAATAAAGCTTTGCTTAGAGACAACGGTATGTGAAAATCCCGGTAGATCAGCAGTTCCTGAAATACTCAAACCGCTCTAGCACCAACAACCATGCCATGTTCAAACACTTAAGTTACCTTTCTTCTCCATCCTGATGCCTACATGCCTAAATGCATTGAAATATAGACATGTGATTGGTTGAGTAGTAACACTGGGGTTGTTTAAAACTCCAGCAGCACTGCTATATCTGATATATTTGTACCCCATCAGTGTCAGTGTGGTACTGAGAATGATCAACTACACAAATAGTACTTGATCTGTTCTGGTCCTGTGGGGGTCCTGACCACTGGACAGAATAAAGGGAACGACCAAAGTATGTAGAGAAACAGATGGACTACAGATTGTAAGTGCAGTCACTACTAAAACTTACAATAAACATTGTAAGCAGAATATAGACTTAAGACTTGTGTTATTGAGGTAGGCAGAAACACTGCACCTACTGTACACAGTGAGTCTGACCGACGGGCTCTTCATGCTGCTGATGGCATTCTCCACAACGCAGGTGTAGACGTCGTCATCTGACATCAGAACCCGGGAGATGGTCAGGACTTTGTGGTCGTGTGACAGAAACAGTCGTGAGTCGTTAATCAGAGGCTTGCCACCCTTCAGCCAGCTATACGTGGGCTTGGTGCCGCTTTCGTGAGAGCAGTTCAATGTGAAGAGCTCGGTAAGCTCCAGCACAGAGGACGCCACCAAGTGCACGAAAGGCCTGGACACAGGCACTGTGAGGGAATGACAGAACAGCACTCTGAGCGGGGGGCAATGATTTTTTCTTTTAAAAGCCACTAAATTAGGTTGCTATGTATGTAGGTATCACTGTCAGATATGCCTTAGACTCTAAAGAGATGAAGCTGCATTACTTGGTAGGCCATATTGTAAAATAAACATGATTTCTGATCAAGGTATTGGGTTAATTATTACAAAATATGTAAAGTTCTGTAGCTGTAAATTCAGACTGAGAGATTAATATACAAGCAAGGTTTGTTACCATCTTTGAAAGTATTAAACTAACCAAAATGTTACAGTGATAGTCATTATATGCTACTGTAACGTAAATGGCACCACATTTTTAATTTGAAGTTCACAATAACTATAGAAAATGCACTGGTACTGCACTGTACTGGTACTACACTGTGTGGGGGCAAACACTGAAGCCAAAAATGCATTGCTAGACATCATTACAAACAACACGTTAGATGAAACATCAAGCCAGTGAGTCTCATCGAGTGACCGTGAAACAGTTTATATAGTTATGGGTCATGAAAATATACGAGTAGTAGCAAACAAAAGGAGTACTACTACTCTTACAAACAAACATACACTAAAACACGAGGAACTTGCACAAAAAAGTCCCTAATCACATCAACCTTTCCTTCCGATATTTACCATCCACAGTGAGGTTCACATGCTTCTCCCCTGGGAAAGTATCATCAGTGATGGAGATTTCCACCTCGTAGGCGCCCTCATCTGACAGCTGCAGGGTGTTGATCAGAAGAGAGCCATTCTCAAAGAGCACTACGCGGTTGCGATATTCAGTACGCAAGTTCCCGATGACCTCTGTGCCGATGGACTGCACCACTGTGACCGGTTTGTCCCTCTTAAGCTGCCATTTGATGATTGGTTTGTCTGAGCTGGTGCTGGTATAGCTGACGGAGAGCAGGGCTGAGCCGCCTAGGGTGCCCCTTATTATGGAGGATGGACTGGTGATGTTTACTGCACTGACGACTTGATGGTAAACACACAACATGGTACAACAAGGTTATTAATGGATTACTAAACTAATAATATACTCACGATCTACCAGCACAGATCTTGTTAAATTCCAGTGAGAGCTCAAAATGACCCCATTCATTTCTTTTACCCATTGTTCACACAAATGGGTGTTTATCAGAAACACCCACATTTGACCACAATTTGATCAGAACCACAGCAATCAGTGGATTCCTTATGGCATAGACATTCTACTAGGTGTTGAAAGCATTCTGCAGGAATCTTGGCCCATGAGATCAGAACATCTACTGACACCCAGAGATGCCGTGTAGGATTAAGACATGGGGAACGTAAAGGCCAGGGAAGCAAGAGAAATCACTGTCACATTCCTGGAAAAATCCATGACTGTAAAATCCCTGTGGCGTGGTCCAGATAAAAGTGTCCTTCTGACATATGGTAAATAGCTGCCATTAAGGGATGACCGTGGTAGCCTAGCGGATAAGGCACTGGACGCTGGACCTGAAGGTCCTGGGTTCAAATCCCACCTCTGCCAGGCTACCACAGTTGGGTCATTAAGCAAGGCCCTTTAACATACCATTGCTCGAATTATAAGACTGTATGAGTTGTAAGTCGCTCTGGATAAGGGCGTCTGCTAAATACCGTGAAATGTAAATGAACTTTCCCACCCACAATGCTTAGGTAAGCTTGGGACTGAGGTGGCTTGCGGTTAAGCTACTGGACTATGGACCTGATGGTCCCACCTCTGCCACAGTTGGGCCACTGAGCAAGGCCCTTAACTCACAATTGCTTGGGTGGTAAGACTGTATTAATTGAAAGTCACTCTGGATAAGGGCATCTGCTAAATGACAAATGTAAATGTAAGCTTTACTGCCTACGGTCCCATCTACTAGTATCTAAAGGATTCAGGGTGTGTTAATAAAACATTTTTTCTATCTGCACCTCAACAGTAGTAACAATGGTATCTAATCTAATCTAATCTAATGCTGGCCTAAGACTTTTGCACAGTATTGTACTATTAGGAACCAGACATGGAAAATGTGAAGGCCATGGAAGCAACAGAAATCACTGTCCCATTCCTGGAAAAATCCATGACTGTAAAACCCCTGTGGTGTGGTCCAAAGTCCAGCTAAAAGTGTCCTTCTGACATACAATAAATAGCTGCTATAGGGATAAACTTTCTCAGCCACAATCCTTAGATAAGCTCTACTGCCTACGGTCCCATCTACATGTATCAGTGGATTCAGGATCTGCATCTCAACAGCCTGAACTGCACCTCAACAGTTGTAACAATGGTATCTAATCTAATTTAATCTAATGCTAATCTACTGACACCCAGAGATGCCCTGTAGGATTAAGACATGGGGAACGTAAAGGCCAGGGAAGCAAAAGAAATCACTGTCACATTCCTGGAAAAATCCATAACTGTAAAACCCCTGTGGCGTGGTAATCTAATGCTGGCCTAAGACTTTTGCACAGTATTGTACTATTAGGAACCACTTGAGCAAGTCTGTTAAAATTATGTAACAACAGAAGTGTGCCTACAGGTCAGTGGTCAGTCTGTATTCTGGGTTTTGTCCTAACATTTTATTCACCTGATGATAAAAAGCAGGTACTACACACGATGCAACTCCACGTTCCTTTTGTAGGATAATGATGCTTAGGTTCGCTTTATCCAGACTTAATAGGATTTGAACAGACCTGGATCACTGATGGCTTAATCCTGCACATACACAGCAAGAGCACAGGATTTGGATGCACAGGTATACCGAACGACATATTGAACTTGTGTAGCGCAGCCATCTGGATGTTTCCGGCAAACCCATAGACTTTCGCCCCTCTGCCCCATAACAGGATTGTGCAGAGCAAGTCAGCAAGGCATGTCTCAGTCACCCTGGTAACAGGCTTCGGTGTTCACTGCGTGCCAAGACCAGCTAACAAAGGCCAGGATTGTGGGCTTGCCCTCCACCAATCAGGACGAGCCATGCTGTAGCTTGATTGGTGGCTGGCAGACAGTGAGAGCTCAGTGATTTTGCTCGTCGGTTCACAGCACAATGACACAACAGTAGCGGCCGGAGCCAGGCTTTGGCTGCTAAATGTTCTCTTGCGTGAACATGCCTCCTTTTATCTACTAGCTGCCTCCAACCTCCAGTCCCTCTCTAAACTAAAGTACACTTAGACCTCATGATGAGGACTGAAAGTAAAGAGGGGAAAAGTCTGCAAAAGTCTCAGAACACCATTAGATTTGATTTAACATTGTTTTTAGCAGTGGTATAATGACCATATATAATTATTAATTAATCTCCTTATTAGAAAACATAAATTATGTAACTAATTAGTGTAACTGTAGCCTATAATATTTAGCCTATAATAATAATGTATATATATATATATATACACACACACACACACACACACACACACTATAGGCTACAGTTACACTTATTAGTTACATAATTGATTACACATATTATTAGGCTACACTTATTTAATGTGACCTCCACTTAATATTGAGCGATAGCAGAACCTGGGAGCTTCAGCAGGTTGACATTCTGTAGAAGCTTGATCAAGAATAGTCTTTTTGGAAGGGCAGCAGCAAAGAAACCTCTTTTTTTGGAAGAAAAACTATAAAGACTAAAATGTGTTACATATCAAAAACTGGAATGACAATCAGTGGAAAAGATTATTATGGGCTGACCAATTTAGCTTTGAAAGTTTTTGGTCTAGTTGTAAACAATATGTTATATTATTATATTATATGGTCATAAGATCATTGATAAACAACAAATCTAACAGTGGCCTAAGATTTTTGCACAGAACTGCTGTAGGAAAAATATTCATACACAGGTAGGTTAAAACAAAAGGCACAACATAATTAAAAACTATTTAAAAAACTTTTCGCAGAAGTTCTAACCCATTCTAACATTACACAGAAGGTGATTCTGCTCTTACCTGTCAAGAGTAAGGTGAGAACGCAAAAGTTTTGGAAAAGGAAGGAAACGCCGGCCTCTGTCGAAGAAGCCTGCCTCTCCGCCTTCATCTTGGGAGCAGCGCTGGGTTTTTCTCCCCCACACTCAGCATGGTTTGACCACTCCAGGCACGTCTCTGAGAACTCACAACGACTCCTGCCAGACTGGACTCTGCCTACTCTGAACCCCACTCTTAGGACCCCCTCACTAAACAGCCTTGCAGTGTGTGTTTCTGCACAGTGATCATCTATTTTCAGGGGCGCCTCTCTGTACGTCTTCATCCAGTGATGTGTAGTGTGTGTGTTAGTCTTTGTTGTGCAAGTAATTGGTCTGTGACAGTTTGCTCTCTTAAAGAGACTGCCTTTGCATTGATGGTGCCTTGATTTCTCTCGGGTAGAACAATTCTGTATTCAACACATAGTACTGTATACTTTTTGTATTATACACAGATAAAGAAACCTTCTCATAAATAAGGTTCTTTTGATGATGGGCTACAGGCCAGGAACTTCAACCTGCTCACAGAACATAAACGTTGCATGAAAGAAATGAAGTTTTACTGTCATTGGGGTAATGTGAGCTCCCCATATCAAGATCCTACAATGAATAGACCTGCTATTGCTAATAAACACTTGCCCCCATCGTTGGCAGGCGACTGGAGCACTGGCCCAACCATAAAAAGCCACAACAGAAAGTTTGGTCTCTTATTACAAATATGTTGAATTTTCATACATATATTTAACAATACGAAAGCTTTTTGGTTGTGGGTGGGGAGGGGTTGGGAGGGGTTGGCACACACTTGAAGGGATTTGGAGATTTGGCAATGCATTCATTGTGGCCCAATAGTGCACAGTCAAAGAAGGGCAAACTGCTGTGTCTCCCTGCCTTGTGCATTAGCAGACCCTACTGAGTGATTGTGACGTTAGCAAAGATGTTGAATGAACATGGGGATTGAAATGTGTTCTTCTATTTAGCCTGATTCTACACCTAGAAATGCAGTACAGAAAGGTGAAAAGAAGCATTTCCAGCAAGTGTTGACATCAAGAGGCATGTGCTAGCTTACGGTCTTCCACACACGGCGCAGGAATGCACCAGGGGGCATCATGAGAAACGAGAAATGGACATAACCTTATTGGGCGGCGGAAAACGAGGAAGAATTTCTGAACCTTTACTTCATTTCAATTAAATATATCACTGTGGTTTTACAATATTCAATTCAATGTTATTTGTATAGTGCGTTTTACAATACACATTGTCAGAAAGCAGCTGTACATTGTTACATAAATATTGTCACAAATTAGCTTCGAACTTGGTGTGGCCTAGTGGTAAAGGTACTGGACTACGGACCAGAAGGTCCCACCGCTGCCACAGTTGGGTCCCTAAGCAAAGCCCTTAACCCACAATAGCTTGGACTGTTGTAATAGACTGTATTAATTGTACGTCGCTCTGGATAAGGGCGTCTGTTAAATGCTGTAAATGTAAATGTAAAATGTTGCACAGTTAACAACAGACCAGAACAAATATCGAATCCCCCACAACCCCCTCTACCTTACTTTACATTTATTCTACGTTAATAGGTAAATTCACCTAAACTTGGTAAATATCAGCTGGGCATGAGGAGGTTGCAGGCGTAGGTTCCTTATTTAACGACTTGTGGAAAGGTATGTGAATTAACAAACAATGTGTCTAAGATTATTAGAGATGTTTTATGCTTTGTCATGTTTAGAAATCTGTAGTCACGGTATTAACTGGGTAGGAGCTAAACTGAAGGCTAAGGTGATATTAATACAATCATGAAATCCATTACATTAACAAAAATGCTACAATGCTTACAAAAATTAGGGGATATTTTACTTTGAATTTTTTTGTGAGCAGTATAACAATACAGCGCTACTCATAATCCAGCATAAACATAGTAGACAAACAATGTGTACTACTTACAGACCAACGGACCACAATGCATAGCGGTTTTCTTTGGCATTATTTATCAAAAAATGGCGGACGAATCCAAAACCACGGGAGCACTGAATTTCCTGTACAAATATAAGTACAAAATATTTTAATGACCATTAAAAGACAAACAGTTAATAATGCATTTACTAGTGAAAATGGTGCATTATTAAATATTTCTGTATTCTTTCTGGTTTTAGTTCGTTGGACAAATGAGTCATGTTTCACAGTTGACGAGAAACAATGGCAGCTAAACTTTACTACTCATAGGTTTGTTGATGTTTTATGGGACAAAATAATTAGTTTCTAGTTGGCCCCAAGTAAGTGTTTTACAAATTCCCTCGTTTGTATCGTTCACTGCTACTCTATATAGCGTTCTACACAGAACACACTTGTTAATAAACCTCAATTCCTGCATATTAAGCCAGTAACACGATTCTAAAAAAGTTGGTACAAGGTGCAATTTAGGGCTAGTAATGAGGTACAAAGGGTAATGATGTGATATGAAACTGGTGAGGTCAAGACATGATTATAATAATGATTTGGTACAAAAGCAGCATCCTTAAGAGTCTTTAAGCAGCAAAGCTGGGCGGAGAATATCCAGTTTGTTAACCAGTTTAGATTTGATTTTCACAGCATTCAAGCTACATTTACAAATGACACTTAAAACATTACTGGGCACAAATTAAGCCTTATGTAGATCAAGAAGAGGCATCGATTTCTCTGGGCTTGGAAGCATCTGAGATGGTCCATCACACAGGCACGTATTGTGATCAAATGAATCGGTATTCCAGATCTTTTATGGAAGAAATGGATGCTGTGTGCTCTGGACCAAAGACAAAAAAGACCATCCAAACTGTTATCAGCAACAAACCAGGGTCTGTTATGGTATGGGGGTGTTTCAGTGCCCTTGGCAAAAGTCATTTACACTACTGTGATGGTGATTTTAGAGCAGGGATGGCCACACATTTTTTTTAACAAGACAATGCAAACCAAGTTAAATCAGAAAACGTTGGGGCTGGAATACGCAAAGCTCTTCCAATCTTCCTATGAAGAACATTATTTTTAAACGTTTCAATATCACTGGTTAACAGCCAAAATGTTTCGGGCATCAAACCAGTTGTTCTTAACTAATTTTGGGGTGCTGAGATTGA
>JAVSBV010170597.1:0-13874 GCA_033117975.1 Parotocinclus spilosoma | reverse complement strand
TCCGGGTACTGAAATGGCCAGCCTGCAGTCCAGATCTTTCACCTATAGAGAACATTTGGCACATCATAAAGAGGAAGATGTGATAAAGAAGGCCCAAGACGATTGGACAGTTAGAGGCCTGTATTAGACATGAATGGAGCATTCCTATTTCTAAACTTGAGAAACTTGTCTCCTCTGTCCCCAGACGTCTGTTGAGTGCACCGTGGTAAAAATGGCCTTGTCCCAACTTTTTTGGGATTTGTTGACACCAAGAAAATTTGGAAACAACATATTTTTCACTTAAAATGATACATTTTCTCAGTTTAAACTTTCTGTTTCTTGTTCTGTGATTTGGGTTCTATTCTGAATAAAATATTAGATGTTGGCACCTTCACATCATTGCATTAGGTTTTTATTCACAATTTGTTTAGTGTCCCAACTTTTTTGGAATCCGGTTTGTATAATCAAGAACAGAACAGTTGAGATGGTATGAAAAATGCTAATAAAATGCAGTGTTCCTTACATTTACATTGACTTTTCTTTAATTGCAAACAGTATGGACCTGAGATACTACAGCACGTTCCTAAAAAGTTTACATGAGTGCAATTTAAAGTAGTAATGAATAAAAAAACCTAACTAATTTTATGATTTCAAACACAGGTTTACTGCATCCCCTACCGACAGTAGACAAACTGCGGGGGGACAAGGAGAGGATTGGTGATCTTCTTCAGATTTTATGACAACAGTGGTCAATGCAATAGGTCTGTAGTCATTTTTTCCTCTGATGGTTGACTTTTGGGGAATGGTATTATAGTGTCATGTGCAAACCAGGAGAGTACAATACATAGCTCCAGTGATTTGTTGAAAATCTTTGTTTCCTCAGACAGGAGGGGATGATCTTTAGGGCAAGTTAATCGAGTGGCGAGTGGATGCTTTTTGTAACTGGTTCTGCAGGCACTTCTAGACAGTTGACACTATAATTAATGATCAAACCTAGATGTCTCTAAGCCCAGAGAACCAATGCCATTTCTAGAATAGCCTAAAGTTAGATTAGGTTTTTTGGCACAGTATTTAGCATAATCAATCAACCTAATACATGTATTTGGACTGTGGGAGGAAATGGGCATACATGGGGTAAGCCAGTTATATATTTTCTTGAAGAAGTACTCTGTATCTTTGTTTAGCCTCCCTTTGTAAAGAAAATGCACCTGCTCTTTAAAAGGTCATTTGTACATCTCAGCTGATTGGGTTTGAAGAGGTTTATCATAAAATATGGCTACCACTAGTCAGGATGCAAAGTACCTATTCTCTATACAACTGTACCTAGTGTTAAAAATCATAAAAAAAACGATAAAAAAATCAGATACACAGTGACAATGATCAGGATAAACAGTAACCAAATGGTTAGTATCATATTTTTGCCTTTATAAATCCATCTGTGAGTATGAGTATGTTGGCAAAGAATAGCAAATCTTAGATCAGCGCTCATAAGGTCTTTATATATTCCCAGATGTTTTTGTACTTAATGTTTAGGGTGTACTCTTGGCAAATGCAAGGTTTCTTGGCTGAACCTGTCTCCCTTGAGGCTTCCGTGAGGTAAATTATTCATCTTTATTTTGACTAACTTGATGGCTAGGTTGAAACTAAGTTCATGTGTGACTAATATAGTCAGAACTCTGGACCAAGACACTTATGAAACAGATGTTAATGTGTATCATAGTGAACAGGCTTGGGAGGAATGCATTTTTGTGCTTTTGTTTGTTTTATTCTGAGATGTCATTTTCAATAATCACCACAAAATACACACCCTTAAAAGTTGTCTGGAGCATGAACATCACAATATGTACAATGAAGTGCCACATACAGTTCATATGGTGTTCATTCCATGTGTGATGACCAGATGGTTTTTGCTTGATCCTCTCATTTAAGACTAACACCACATTATGGGTGCAGTAAAATTAACCATAGTTGTAACACTTATTACATCAGCTCAACTGAATGGATTTGCTGGCTGTATAGAACTGGAAATTTCCATTGAGAATGCCGCAATCAAATGGTTTAGAATACGTATATTGACCATCACTAATTTAAATCATTATTTTATTAAATGCACAGACATTTTGGAGGGCACACCTGGAGTGCCCATGTGGGTAGGGAAAATCCAATGGCAGAGGATTGGTGATCTTCTTCAGATGAGTGAGAACCAGTCTCTCAAAAGATTTCATGACATAATATGACAGGTACACAATCATGCAACCTAAGTGAATGGTGTAATTTATAAGATTAGTGAAATGCCATAAAACAAGGTGTTTATTATACAACAGGCTTTAAAAAGCAGCATGGCCCATGGTACCAATGTTGGTACAATATAGCTACAGAAACCTTTTGGTCTGGTTATTGTTGTATTAATGTTGACATGTTGTCCTTCATCTTAAACTTATATTATTATTATTATTATTATTATATTTAATTTAAATGGTATTATTTACTTAATTTGAGAATTAATTTAACTATTTTAATTAACATCTAAGACATCCAAGGTGAATGGTCCCATTTGGAGTCTTGGTCCTCCCAATGTTTTTCCATTAAATTTGTTTTTTTTATTTCCACTGTCTCTCTAGGCTTGTTCAATTTGGGATTGTCTTTTTTAAAATAATATACAATTGTAAAGCTGCTTTAAGAAAATGCACCATTGTAAAAAAGTGCTATATAAATAAATTTGGGTTTGACTCTGTCTTAGTGTGTACATGGGTTCTGTGTGACTGTGGAATTGGCTATTGTAGGTGTAAGAAGTGACTGATTGTGTGCCCCACTATAGACTGGTCCATTTTCTCCAGGTGTGCAAAATATTCCAAGTAAAGATTATACAGTATATCTGCCGCAAGTATGAAGCATGTTTGAAGCATGTATGAAGTATTTAGATTTTAAAGTATAAAGTACGAATCAGTTTACACTACCATATATGGTAAAATCCAAATTGCATTTTTCTATCTACTGTATAAACTGTACTGTGCAAAATCTTAGACCACAATTAGATTAGCTACACTATTGTTTTAGCAATGATATAATGACCATATATATTTAATTCCAATTGTTACAATACAGTGTTCCCTCGCCACTTCATGGTTCACCTTTTGCGGACTCGGTGCATCATGGGTTTTCAAAAAATATTAATGCAAGAAATATATCGCAGATTTTCGCGGAACTTTAACATTACTGAAATCATAAAATTTATAAAAATATATAAAAAATAGCTGTTGTGTCTGTGAGAGTGATGTATGGTGTGTTAAGTAATGAGAATGTTGTTTCATTATAGACTGAATTAATTTAAGCCCTACGATGCTACTCAAACGTTCTGCAAGTTTTACAGCTAAAATAGTGCATACATACTTTAATCAATATAGCATCCTTACTTTGCTGATTTTTTTACCGTGGGTGGTTCTGGAATGTAACCCCTGTTTTTAATACAACTGTCATTCAGTATCACTGCTTCAATACCCCGTCACTCCATATCAGTTTTAATACCACTGTCACTCAACATCACTGTTTCAATTTTAATTCAAATTTCAATCACTCAACATTAACATTTAAATACAAATATTACTCAGTATCTCTGCTTCAATACACCATCATTCAGTATCAGTTTCAACACCACTCAATCTTCAGTGTTGTCCCATTGTCTTCATCTAGCATCCCCTCACTAACATCTCCGTTTGTTTTCACTTTCGTGCTCATGTCACGCACTCTCATCACTCATTTATGTTAATTGTTTTCGCTCGCGTGCAACCCACGCTTAGCAAAAAGTCTTTTGGTTGTTTCATGCTTCATGCCCGTCATGCTAGCCTATTCGGTAAAGTCTCGTCTTTATATCTGCACTTTATTCTCGGTCATCCTCGTCCTTTAGGTTGGTTCACTGCCATGCTGTTGTTCAGTTTACTTCACATATGAATGCCAATGACTCTGCGAGGCGGGTTTGTGCGTCTGCTGAGGTTCAGCTGTCCATCAACGCACTCAATATGACCTGGCGCCACCTCGCTCCCATGCCGCGTCGCAAGGAGGTTCAGTACCGCCTGCAGGCATGCCTCTGCCTCATACCCATTCAGAATCCCGGTCGGGACAAACACGAGTGATGGCATTACTCCCCGATCATCATAAATCTCTTGACTATGAACCCCCAGCTTTGTTCTCAGTCTAAGGAAAAGATGCACAAGTCAAGATCAGGAGGAACGAAGCCCTGAGAGTTCACAGCTTCTGCAGTCTGCACCAGTTGAAGTTTATTAAGAGATTTATTATAGCATTTACCAAGTAAAGCATTACAGTAATCCAACCTCTAGGTTTTAAAGGCATGAACCAGTTTCTCTGCAGCTTGATAAAGGATATTTATAAGTTTAGGAATATTATGTATCTAAAAGAAAGCATTTTGTGTGATGTTGCTAATGTGCACATCAAGGGAGAGACCTGAATCAAATGTAACACCCTAGTTTTTTACAGTTGGACTGGCGTTACTGAACAGCCATCTAGATTTGGGATAGAAAGCGCCAACCTGTCGTTTACATTCTTGGGTCCAACTAATAAAAGTAAAAGGAAACTAAATGGCATCCAATGTTTTACTTTCTTAACACAATTCTCAGTTTTACTGATTGTAAGGTCATCATTTGGATCTGCTGATATGCTGTGTATCATATGCACAATAGTAGAATAGAATAGAATTTTATTATTACAATGTAATTTTGAATAGCAAACAGTAAAAACAAACAAAACAAGAAAATGACAAGGCAGTAGCCATCGAGAGTATACTCTCACCAGAAGACACACTGTGTATTCATAATTTGCTTGTACAACCAAATCAGAAGAAATAGGGATAGTATGGAAAATGCAAATACAAAAAAATCACAGTGATTTGACTTGTTTATCATTGCAGAAAATCAGGATACTTAATGTTTTGCCTGATCAACTTTATTTCATTTGTTAATCAAAATTCCCACATTTTAGACTTACACAAAAAAACAACTAAATGTATGATGTGAGTTCAAACACGATAATTTGGTGGCTAGTAAATTAAGCAAAAGGTCAGTTCATTACCTGTTTGTCTCTCCTGAATTGTTTCCAATTTCTTACTGATTTGCATTAAGACATTTGAGCCATGTCTGTAAGTCTGCCGGTTTCAGTGAGCCCTGTACCAAGTTAACAGCAGTAGGAATTTATGTGGCGGGAAATCTTTTTAGCTGTTAGTTGCTTTTGTGACCAACAAGTCTAAAAGACAATAGAACATCTTTGTTACGAGATGTGGTGGTATTTTATTTAGGACTCAAGTACGCAGGATAAGCATATCCCACGACGTATAATAAGAATGGGAAAATAATATAAAACAACTGAAAGGGGGTTAAGAGCGGAGCGTCAGACTCCTAACATAATAAAACCGAAAGTGTAATGTGGCACACCATTGTTGCTTCCCAAATGGGAGCAACGCGTGAACTTGTCACGAGAGGACGCCAAAGCGTCAGTCGGGGCAAAGGTGCGGTAAGCACAGTTTGGGGACATCTCTTACACGGCGAGGCACGGCGGTAGTCCAAACGCCAGGGAGCAAGCACGAGCTCCGAGCGTGGGCTCTAACACACACGCAGCGCGAGGGGGCAAAGAAATCACAGAAGTGGCCAGCACTTGTAGCACGAGTGTGAATAACACACAAAACCTGGCCCCGAAGAGCGCTAAAACCACACCTTTATAGGACGTGAAGCAGCTGTTTGGGATCAGGACATAATTAAGATACTGGATATAAGGCCGCCCCACCGATGGCTCTGTAATGGCAACCGGCAAGAACGGGCGAACGCACAGGGGTAAATGAGTATTAGTTCAAAACTTATAAACTAAGTATTAGCGACAGCACTTAGACTTCCATTACAAAAGATTTACAACACTCCTATTCTATGCTTTTGTTTGTGCTGTGAAATGACTGTCCTTGCCAACTGTCAGTGACGTTAATAAATGCAGATGTAATTAATAGAAATAATGTTAAACAAGGCTTGAGTATTCCTTTAAGAAGCAGGCTGCTTTCTTCTAACAAAAAACATCTTGCAGAAATAAATTTCTCATACTGATAACGCCAGTGCTCCCGCACCAAGGAAAACTACATGCTGTTGATCCTTTAAAACCATAAGTAGGTAAGCCCACTTAAAAGACAGCCACCAACACAAATTATTAACAATAAAGGCACACCATAATGTTTCATAGCATTCATTTTTGCATTTGGTGTGGCTAATGATTTTGCATTTCCTCTAAAAGTAATTAAATCTATATCGTACCACTCCGTCTGTCATAGCACTGCATTAGCATAATAAAGACAGAACCTTTCAATTCAATTCCAACCAAAAGGACTCCTGGTGCTGTTTAATCTCACCACCATTTGAAGATTAACAGGCCATGTGGGCAGATTCTGTCGACGCCACTGCTACTGGAAATCGGCGACTAAAGAGACTAAGCGTACTTATTCACTGATGATGTCCCCAGGAAAAGCAAGTGTTTGTGCCTGACACACTTGGACACTGATTGACTCTTTTTACAGGGGCTTTTTGACAGGGTGAGTCAAAAGGCACAGAACACCCTTTTATTTCAGAAACAAAAGAGAGCATGACATACCCGAATACCCAAGCAAGTAATGGGTAAGGGGGTCTATCTTTTAGGTTATGTCCAGAACATGGTGAAATTCATGTTGTATCAAGGGCAATTTTTTTCCAAAGGCAAGGTGGTCATGTCACATATCAAAGAAGACCAGAATTATTCCAGGAAACGATTGCCACAATCAGATTTGCAACATCGCTTGTGGTTCTAAACATTTGTTAATCGTCAATGGTAACTGAAGATGGAATTGATGATTCTGATCTGCAGTATCATATGACACTTCAACAAGTGACACCTAGAAAAACCACCAATTTCCCACAGCACTGTTGCAACCCTCATAGCCAAATTCAGAGTAGCCGGGATGGTGGACGAGAAGCCACATAGTATCCATCCAAAAGCCGCTTCTGATGATGAAACCTCAACAATGGTTTTGGCAGCCTTTGTGAAAAGTCCATGACACACCACGTGACATGTCATGTGACTTTTGACTCACTACTTGCTGTACTAGGGTACACACAGATATTAGCGGGGCAGAGGTGCTTTGCTTGACAATCACTCGTAGGGGCACAAGTGTGTATAAATATTAAGCCTGTCAAACACTAAATAGATTAAGTGATTTAACACTAAAGTGGGTGCTAACACCTAACCTAGTTAACGCTAATAACGCTTTAATTTTTCTTAATTAAATGAATGTTTATGCTAACATAATGCATACATTTGCTTTACTGGTCTAAGATTTTCAGTTTATATGGTTAAAAGTGGCCAAAACATGTAGATATGAGCTGGCATTACTTTATCTGCAGCGTTGCCAACTGCCCTTTAAATACCAAAACCAAAATAAGTCTGATGATGCCCTGTGTTAAACTAAATATAACCAACTGATTAGTTGAACATAGAGGTACTGAATTATTTTTTTTCTTTTAATATAAAGACTTGACACTTTCCTGGAATTACCAGG
Source organism: Parotocinclus spilosoma (assembly GCA_033117975.1). Classification (NCBI taxonomy): domain Eukaryota; kingdom Metazoa; phylum Chordata; class Actinopteri; order Siluriformes; family Loricariidae; genus Parotocinclus; species Parotocinclus spilosoma. The sequence goes on along the minus strand of JAVSBV010170597.1, from coordinate 6,319 downwards.
GTAAATTGTTTTGACTTTTCCACTTACTGAAATGTTGTAAACTCAAAACGTATTATTACCTGCGGTTAAAAGTCATAATGGTTGTCATAATGGGCAGTCAATAAATGGTTATTTAAAAGAATTTTACAGTGCTTTAATCAGTTCTTCATTCAAGGTGTTGAATTCAACTATACATATTTTATAACATTTATAAACTTTCTTGTGTCTGTTACTAAATAAAGGTTTCCGTCTGGCCACTCTGACATCAAGGCCAGATTAGTGGAGCACTACAGCGATGGTCGATGTTCAGGAAGTTTCTCCCATCTTAATATTAGAAAATCTTTGGAGCTCAGTCAGAGGGATCATTTGGATTTTGGTCACCTCTCTTACCATTGATCACAGTGAAACCATTGCTCCCTCCTCAATTACTTGGTTTGGTGAAGTGGCCAGTTGTTCCAGTTAAGAATTATGAAGGCCACTGTGCTCTTGGGAACCTTTATTGCAGCAGATAGTTTTGCAGCCTTCTGATATGCATTGTTAGACAACTGAATTTACCACAGATGCACTACACTAAAGCAAAGCATTCCAATATTTATGAAAAATGAAGATGCCAGATAATGGGGAAAACCTGACTTTATGTGACTCAGGTCTGAACGGGGAGCAGGTGTGTTAAATTTGGTGTTATTGCTCTCACACTCATACTGGTGACTGGATAGTCAACATGGCACCTCATGACAAAGAACTCTGATAATCTGAAAAAAAAATGTTGCTCTACATAAAGCTGCAGCACAATGGATAAGACCATACAGGGGTTTAACAGGACAGGTTTCACTCAGGACAGCCTTGCCATTGTCGACTACAGAAGTTGAGTGCATGTGCTTATGTGCATATCAGGCGGCCATGTTTCGGGCATAGCCTAAAAGATAGGTATCCTCACCCATTACTTGATGGGGTTTGATGAGACCAAGATAAGCTTATTTGGTTCAGATGGTGTCAAGCATGTGTGGCAGCAACCAGGTGAGTAATACAAAGACAAGTGCGTCTTGCCTACAGTCAAGCATGGTGGTGGGAATGTCATGGTTTTGGGCTGCATGAGTGATGTCGGGAGCTACATGTCAACATGTACTATGGTATACTGAAGCTCCCTTTAAAAACTGTGCAGCACGGCAGTATTCAAACATGATAACGACCCCAAACACACCTCTAAGACATCTGACTTGCTAAATAGACTGTGGGTAAAGGTGCTGAACTGGCCAAGCGTGCCCCAAGACCTAAACCCTACTGAGCATCTGTGGAGGAGCGCAACATCTCTACATTTACTAACGTGATGCCATCATGGAGGAGTGGAAGAGGATTCCAGTGGCAAGCTGTGAAGCTCTAGTAAACTACATGCACAAGAGAGTTAAGGCAGTGATGGAAAATATTGTTGGCCACACTAAATATTGACACACTGGGCACAATATGTCAATCAATCAATCACACTCCAACCTCTTTACCATGCTCAATACCAAAGAGCTGTCTAAGGACACAAGGGACAAAGTTGTAGACCTGCACACAGCTGGAATGGGCTACAGGACAATAGGCAAGCAACTTGGTTAGAAGTCAACATCTGTTTGAAAGAAAATGAAAAGAAAACACAAGATGGCTGTCAATATTCCTCGGTTTGGGGCTCCATGCCAGATCTCACCATGTGGGGTGAGGATGACTCTAAGAAAGGAGTGACACCATAATAAGCATTTCAAGGTCCCGGAGTGGCCTAGCTCGTCTTCAGATCTAAACCCAATAAAAAATCTTTGGAGGGACTTGAAAGTTAATGTTACCCAGCTGAAAGATCTGGAGAAGATCTGTATGGAGGAATTGGCCAAAATCCCTGCTGCACTATGTGCAAATTTGGTCAAAAACTACAGGAAATGTCCGACCAGAACAAAGGTTTCTGTGCTAAATGTTAAGTTCTGTTTTTCTATAGTATCAAATACTTATTTTATGCAATAGAATTACCAAAAAAAAAAAAAAAAAAACACAATGTGATTTTTGGGTTTTTTTTTTAGATTCTGTCTCTCACAGTTGAAGTGTGCCTATGACAAAAATGACAAACCTCGCCTTTGTATGTGGAAAACTTGCAAACTCAGCAGTGCATCAAATACTTTATTGCCCCATTGTACACATAAAGGATATATGCCTAGGCACAAATGTTGGCTTTGGGATGGCATCTGATGGTAAGATCTGGTGACCCAAAGAGGCTTTAGTCTACGACTCTCCAATAGTGGACCTTGGTGAACCTCCTCACTATGCGTGGGGGAAAAATAAACTTTGCTCCTCATCCAGGTGCATTTTCACATTTGCATGTAATTATAGCTCTAACCAAGTCTTACTTTTATGGCCATTCACTGACTAATTCTTATTTGAACTGTGTTTTTCCCATGCAGAAGAATGACTAAGAGGATCTGAACCCTGTATCACCTCGCATATATTCCCTTGTGAAACAGGAAGTCATGGATTTCTGCGTGTAAAGTTCCTAGATACTCAGATCAACTTTAAAAAATTGAATATCACTAGATAAAATGCTTAAGATTTTGCTTCTAAGAATTTCTAGGGATGATATTTAAACCATGGTACATGATGTTGGGTTAAAAATAATTATTTCTTCATGATGGATATACATAGTTAGTTCCATTCCGACTATCACATTTTATGTTGAGAATGGTAGTAGACATTTACCAGTATAAATATTCTATAACCCATGGGCACCATTTTACTAAGGGTCTTAGGGTACAGAGTTGTGCAAAAGGTAGAAGGGGCTACACCTGTCGTCTTTAGCATGCACTGGTGACAAACTAGTGGACTAATGATCCCATTTTAAAGAGGAAAAACACCAAAATACAGTACATCGTGAGTGAAAAGTTACAGGACACTTCACATGCTGCGTTGTAGACTTTTCACAAAGGTTGCCAAATCCATTGATGTGGTTTCGTAGTCAGCAGCGGTCTTCGGACAACCACTGCAAGTCCACAGTCACAGTTTCTCGCAATTTGGCTATTAGGGATGCAACAGTGCTAAGATACACCACAACTACACACATTACGATGCCCAAACCCTATTAGAATGTGTATTTACACTAGCCATCCAAAATATTTCAATTCCTGCAACACATTCCAAAAAATGTATGCATTTACATTAGCCACACTAGTCACTCAAGGTTTTCGTTTCTGCTTATTTACAGCTTTACTACCAGAAGGTACATAATTTACTTTTAAATTATTGCACATTGTTATATTTAAGAATGTATTTACGGGTATTATTTAAATCCAGAAATCTGGTAATGCATGACTACCATTAGAAGGTAGTGGAAAAAAAGAAGAATCATTCTTATGTACCTCAGTACATCTCTCTCTAGTGTGAGCAAATGTTTATGTAATTTGTTCCTTAATACATGTGTTCAATTTCCTAGACCAAATATGAAAAAGACCATCAACATCATTATCATTATAAGTCCAAAAACCATAGTCTGTTATGTTATGGGTATGTGTCAGTGCGCTTGCAAAGGTAATTTACACTTCTGTGATGGCAGCATTTATTTAGCATAGTACATAAATGCTGGCATCCGTGCCTGCAGTCCTGACTTGTCCCCAATAAAGTTTGTGTGGAGAATTTTGAAATGGAAAATGTGACAACAACCCTGTATCGCTGCACCACTTAAGACATGTTTTCAGGAACAATGGGCCACAATATTACATTTAAAATGTGCTAAAGGCTTTACAGTCCCAGCTGAAGTGCAGAAATGAATGTGCATAAACAAATTAGACAAAACATGTCTGATTAGGAGTTGTAATGGTCAACATACTACACTGCTCACAATAATTAGGCAATATTTCAAAATTATGAAGTGATTAAAAAAGATGCATTGGATTTTATTTCATTAAACAAGATTAAGCAGAAAAGCAAATTAAGCCAAAGAAAGTTTGATTACGCAAATGAGATGCAAACTCGGTTGTGGTGATTGACTACTAAGTAACAATCATGGGGGTGAACAGAAGCATGTCAAACTGGAGGAACCACACATTGACTGTTCAGTAGGGTATATGGACACCCAAAACTGTCAACACACACTGACATTGATGGGGCATTGGTAGGCTTTGAAATATCCCATCACTTTTGCGAGCAATTTACATACAGAATAGACAGAGTCCAACTATTGTTATTTTGGTCATATCAGTATGTTGACAAGAAGGTTTGGCCATGAAGGAGAAAGCAACTGTACCTAGATCTCAAGTGTGTGTGTGTGTGTGGGCAGAGGGGGAGTAAGCCAATCAATTTACCACACAGTCACACATGTCTGAGCACATATGTCTGAGCACACGTGTATGGGTGTGTAGGAGACATTCTAACTATGGACCAGCTGCCGGTAGTTCCTGATGTATGATTGCTGCCTGAATCTTTAACTACGTGTCCATACAGCATCTAGCTTCATCGTTTTCCTTTTTTCAGTGACTCATGGCAAACCCTAAAGCAATACACACATACACAGATGGCACTGCACATGAATAGTTACGCAGCATGACCACATGCATCAGCCGCCACACACACACACACACACACACACACATTCTGCTCATGGTAGTTTATTCATGCCCTAAATCATTTACAGACACCTCATATAGCCACATCAGCCTGGAAAAATATGGGTCCCTATTCAAATGCAGGCTTAAGACAGTTGAATAAGAAGTCTCTACACTACACACTTGTACTGTAGAGACTGGAATACAGCTTGACTTGTGCATCATAGGGGTTCACACGGTCGAGACATACACAAAGCAGTAGGAGCTGAGCCACACCTCACCTCCTGAGAAAAGGGAACTAGGGCGGCCAATTGGCCGTAGCAAGGCAATAGGCTCTCACGATATAGGGGAGTCAGATCTGTACATGCACAATGAACACCCCCTTTCTATCAATGCCTCCCTCAGACAAAAAGACCCAAGCAACAATACGATGGGGGATCTCAGGCAAGTATGATCTCCAAACGGAAGCCACATTAAACTTGCACTTAATGTATAGCTTATCTGTGCTTACCGAGTCATGCACATGGCACATGACAAAATCATGCCACACAACGAAACACATTCCAAGGAACGTCATGGCAGGCATTTTCATGAGCATGTTAACAAAGAAATGCGCGATCTTTTGTCGGTTTGTCCAGTTGTCCGATTTCTATGCGTCCGATCTTAGTTCTGTTGTAAGACAATACGAGTGCATGCAGCGTTCAGCCTACGGTGCATTATACAGCAAAGCAGCTGCATGCCATAAATACCGTTTTATACAAACAGGCTCGTCTGATGACATCGCTAATGGCAAGGGCATCCAACCCGTCGCCATATAAACACACTAAGCTTTAATGAACACGCGCTAGTTAGCAGCCAAAATAAAGAGGACCACAGACCTCCTGGCGTTAAGGAGCCGATTCAGTAGGTAGCTCGCAGGTGGAAGTGTCCCAAATCTGGATTGAATGCAGGTATGAAGCTGCGGGATGCGGTGCGTATGATCCTGTGTGCGTATGTATTTGTGGATGCTGTCAGCAGGAGGATCTCAATCGGGTGTTTAATCCTGATCCCGCCCCTCCCCTTTTTCTTCTCCTCCTCCTCCTCCTCCTCCTCCTCTTTTCTAGCTCATTTGCTTTTCCCCAGCCTTTTTGTCTATCACATCATTTGTTCTGTCCATAGCATGTCTGCTCCCATGATCTGACAAATCCAGGCCCATTCAAAATCTACAGAAAATCCAGGGCACGGAAATGCATCTTTAAATGCAGCATACAAGTAAAAAAAAACTATAGGTTTAGTATTTATTTCATTGTAATGTACTGTATTAAAAATTATATATACTCAGCAGTATACTCAAAAGTATAAATACTCAGCGATTTGAATTTATGCACTGTAATTACTCTGATGCAGCATCGTCGGATTGATGCGCATTGTTAATCCATGTATTTCACTCAAACGCTTATCGGGCAACCACAAGAGGCGACGCGTTCAAAAGGACGCATCCATTACGAAACACATCTACTACGAAGTGCACTAGCTATGTACTTTTGGATTGTAAATATATTGTCTAAAAAGTAAAAATGATTTTTTAGGGATTATATGAAATATTTGAATGAAATACTTAATAAACTTGATTGTTAATGTGATAAGGACACCATTCACACGATTCGTAGTGTGTATAAGATAGGGTTCACATTGCCGTTTAGGACACATGTTGTATGGCGTCAGCTCATGTGACCGGAACGCAATCATATGATCCGTGTTTACAAAAAAAAAAAAAAAAAAAAAACGAATTCCATTCACACAAA
>JAVSBV010170586.1:0-13874 GCA_033117975.1 Parotocinclus spilosoma | reverse complement strand
CAACACGCAGAGCACGCCACCGCCGTATCAGTGTCACTACAGAGCGGAGAATGATCCACCACCCAAATATTACCTAACCTGTGCTAAACAGAATAAAGGGGACGAACAAATATTGTAGAAAAACAGATGGACTACAGTCTGTAATTGTAGAACTACAAAGTGCATCTGAATGGTAAATGGTAAGAGTGTAAGAGTAGGTGTAGGAGGTGTAGCTAGGTGATTAGAGAGTGGAGCTCTAGGGCTATTCTATTGTATTTGGTAGTATTGTAAGAGAGAAGCATATCAGCTTAACTCACTGAATATGTATAGGAAATTAAGTAGAGATAAAACGCTGCTTTAACACAGAACTTTTGCATGATTTGGTTTGTCATTACCTGGTTTGCTGGACTGACAGGGGACAGTATGATGTAGTTGTCACCATTTGACGAAGTCACACGAGTGCCTTTGAGGGTCTGTGTACGCGTTTTGTAATCATTCTCTTCCCGTTTTCCAGTCCATGACCATGCTGGCTCCACTGTTCCGTTTCCTGTGCTCTCGGAGGTGCTTCCTTTCTTGCGACGGCCCAGCTTGTGGTTGGAAGGCCGTGAGAGCAGGGGTGGCGTTCTGTTTTGGGTCTTGGTGGTGGGTGATAGACTGTCAAAGCTTGAGGGTTTGTAAGATGGCCTGTGAATCAGACCTTCATAATAGGGCTTCATAACTGGCATTGTCCTCCAAACCACTACTGTGATCTCATTCCGGCAGTTTCTAAAGGAGCACAGCATATTTGGACTCAACACACAAAATATAAAGATGCTAAAACTAAAATAACTTCTTAAACTATAATTTTTGTATTGCTAAAACATCTAGCTTGGTGATTTGGGCAACTGTCATAGATTAGAACACGTAGTTCCCCCAGAAGCTCGATATCCACACACAGGACCATGGATAGTGGTGCGGTTCGATTTTTTTATTAATCCAAGATAAGAAGGTAGTAAGTGATTTGAATAATAAAGCTTTAATAATGCCTGTATGAAGTGATGTCTGCCAAGGGTCTTTTATGGTTAAAATACTTCACTACAGTTCATTTGCAGTTAAATAATGCTGTCATACTGTAACTGTAATTTCTCACTTATTGAGGTGTAATTTTAGATAAAATGTGTGTATTAGGTGTGTACAGCTTTTCTAAGCTGAAATTCAACAGTTTCTCTATTTTCAGTATAATCTGGAATTTTTTTTTTTTTGTTTTGTTTTGTTTTTTTTTGTTAATGCCACATAAATATCACTTTAAAGGCATTTTAGCTATCACATCAGTATACAATTAATCTAAGTATACTGGACGATCCTGACCTGCTTTTCACAGAGTTACCCCACTACATTCCTGACAGGTTTCAAACGCCCAAAACAAAAACAACACAAGCTGTGACATCATTCACTGAATAGTTTATGCATTGGCATGTGAATATTTTAGATCATGTATTTCAAAAGTGTTGATTGTGTTGATTTTTGTCATGGGTGTTTACAAATGATTTGGTGTTGTTTATGTAGCATTGTTTATCAATATGGCTTCTTGTTTGTAAGGCAAATTCTTTTCGGGGCAATAAAGCTTTCACCATCAATGGCTATTCATGATAGAAGCAAGGTTACATAATTACTAGTCAAGTCACATTTCTTTCTATAGCCCATTTTACAACAGGGCATTAAGTCAAAGCACCTAATTGACTGTAGATTTAGTCGACTATATTCTTATGATAATTAAGACTAAAACTAAAACCAATTCAGATAACTAAAATTTGGCAGAAAGTTGGCAACCTGTGCGCACTATCCACGATTCACAAATATCTAGGCCCATCTATTTGATCTGTTTTTATTTATGTTTTACACAACATCCCAACTTAATTGGCATTGGGGTTGTAAAATATCATATCTAATAAATACAAAATAATATATGGACTATAATAAATGAAAGAGAATACAAAGGTATAGCAAAACAGAGAATATAAGAGCAAATTAGGGACCCCTGTAGCTGAGAACAGCTATGAACATGCAAACAATGTCACCCCCCATATTACATGCTTTTGGTGGATTGGCAAGTTACTGTACACACATGTTTGAGCTGTGTAAACTCTGAATTCAATGCTTGTAATACATGCATGCTGACAGGGATGTCAGTTCAGTGAGGTGACTGTCATCACCGCATGATGTTTCCTCTGTAATCAAAATCATTCGCATAGACCTTAACCTCACATTTGTTCTCATTCCAAAGACTTCTGCATTCCAAATACCAACTGTAAAACTGACCGGGTAGGTAGTTGCGTTAACTGCTTGTACCTTCAGCTTGTAAATATTTATATCCTCTTTCAATGTGTTTTCTAGCAACACAAGCTAAACCAACAAAAAGTAAGTAATCAATAATCATTTGGTTCTTGTAGAAGGTTTCTACCGCTTGCAGTTATGATACTTATTGGCATTTTAATCATTTCCACCACCTCTAACATTTTACTGACCTGATAGCATGTGCCAGGTCCACGCATTTCCAGTGCTCTACTGGTTGGCCATTTAGCTGAAGAACTGTGTCCAGTTGCTGTAGACCTGCCTGGTGAGCTGGGCCGCCTTATAATAGACAACAAAGACACAATCCACAATCAATACACAATTCAGCCATATTAATGACTCAGTTACTAGTTTGCATGAACTTTGAGACTGACCTGGATCCACAGCCTGCACCCGTACAGGAGAGTCTGAACAGATGGTGAAGCCAAAACCATCCTTTCCCCTCAGGATTGTAAACTGAATGGGAGAGCAGATACATCAGCTGTAATCCAGCCTGTATAAACTGAATTACCACACTACATGCATTTGGCAGGGTCTAGTAATCCCAATATAGGTCAGTTACTATCTGTTCAAGATAGTTTATTACTTATAACGGGACTTATTTAAAGTAAGTTCTAAGTAAAAAGGACGTTTATGTCTTTTATCAGCACAGGGAAACTCGCAGAAATCATCAGGGGTTTAATGAGGTCTCATGATACAAAAATGAGACGATGCATTGGACAGTTGGATTATACGTTCTTGTTTATTACACCATCTAACGCAAGTGCATTTGTGAACACCAGAGGGTCCAATCATACACGATGCTCACTGACACATATCCCGTTCTAAGTGAACGAGACCTAATTTGTTTTCATTGCAGAGGACTAACGATGTTTTAAGTATTGCATAATAATAATAATAAATGATTAATATAATATATAATATAATATATGAATATAATAATAATAAATGACAACTATTTGGTTCCAGAGGGACTTCAAAAGACCATTAATCCATCCCAACCCCCAAAATTATTGTTTTTTTTACTTCTATATGTGCAAAATCAAAGATTAGCATAATAAATAAAGCAAAATGTAATACAATAATAATAACCAATAAATACACAAAATTAATAAAATGACAAATGAATCAAATACTTATAGCCACTGAGGAAAATTATGTTTCAGCATGTCTTATCATTACCACACACTTTGACTTTTCATTTGCTTTTCTATTTAATGAAATAAAACATATTATTACTTGTTTCATATTCGATATATATATATATATATATATATATATATATATATATATATATATATATATCTGTCTATGGTCGTGCACTAGTTCGTCTTCTTCTTTCGGATTTTATGGTGACTGGCACCCTGTATTTGTGGATTATTTATGCCATTACCTGAACTAGATTACATGCATTCCTCTACACTTTCTTTTTAAAAAGTCATATTGTGATCTCAGCATTGTGAATCGGACTGCACATAGATTTAATGTGGTATATAGAAGTACAGTAACCTTGAACCTAGAGCCTTGTATAGTTCCTGTAAATACACGTAAAGTATCATTCCATATATGCCCGTGTAATAAAAGAGCACGTTTCAACATCCTTTTCTGCAGTAACAGCAGAGAAGACGGTCAATCAAAGCATCTTCCAAAGAAAAAAAACCACAGTAGCTCAGCAGCAGTTGAGCTTAAATGCCACAGCTTCCAAACACTGCGTGTTATTAAAAAGTACAAGTTGAGAAATAAGTCAAGGTTGCTGGGAGATCTAGGGAGGTGTTCAAAGAGAAAGAGAAACGACTGACTCCTGAAATGTGCCGGGGCGCAGATAAACAGGGCAGACGGAGCTGTTTGAACAGGACAGAGGCTGGCATGACAAAAGAAGCTGGTGCCAAACCAAACAGGGAAATGTGGAAAAATGTCTTGCATGCAACATCACACCAGGTGGACTCGGAAAAAGGGACAGTTGACAGCACTGTAAAACTTCTCTAGCATTCCTGCCTTCTGTTGCTTCCTCTAGGTCAGCATGTTCTCATTACCTGCATGTTTGATTACACTGTTGAAACAACTATCAGTTCAGGTTCTTCCTCTACCCTCAATCGACTCTGCTGTCTTTAATGTCTAGTCTCCAGAGCTGTAACCTCTGCTTGTACACTTGGCAGAATCAAATCTGGAAAAGTACTTACAGTTAATCGTTACAGACTTGTACAGGTCAACCTGATTTTCCTGAACAAAGATGTCCTGAAATATTTTGGCTAGTATTGTTCCTCACTGATACCTGTCGTGACTTTCATGGTTTGCACTACGGATTATGGAGTTTAGATAACATCATAAAATGTTATTTAACAGAATTAAAAATCATATTTTATAAGGGAAGACTAAAACACACCTGGTACAAAAGGCAGCTTTGTCAAGTCAAGTCAAATGCATTTATAAATGTAATGTAATGTAATGTATATAAATAAATTTTAAATATAATAACATGCTTTGTATATTGTAACCTTCAGTCTGCTTACTAGAAGTTTGAGGAATGCTAAAACTATCTCCAAAAATGTATATTTTAAAACTTAATTCATGATTTCATTAACACCACATTATATTAACCTCCCAATAACCTCACCTTATACAGCTCAGCTCTTTAAGAGAGGTTGAAAAAAATGTAGTTTCAAAAGAAACGATACTAAACTCGAAATTTCTGCATTCAAACAACTGATCCTGAATGTTCAACATTCAAGTTAAACAAACTTCCCTATTAAATGTCTACTATTCTTAAGTCAGTCAGACATAAGCAGCACAAACCGACCTGGGGCAAGTTGCGCTCAATGCAGAACCTGCACAGTCCGTGGATGGTATGCATCGCTCCTAGTCCAGGCCACACATGTACGCCACTGTTCTACAGCTCTGGGTGTTTTTAAGATCCGTAAATCCACGCGAGCGATGATATTGTCATTTAGAATCCAGCACTACTGAAGCTAGGTATGCCCGCTCATGGGAACCGCTCTGTACAGAAGAATCACAGGAAGCAACCTTCCAACCCCCAGACCATAGCCAGGCAGTATGGTTGCACTTGATAAGCCAACAGGCTTCCTGAACAGTTCGGGACAGTACTGGCCCTGCTCTCTCATTCTCTGTCTCTCTGTCTCTCCCTCACTGGACTCACACTCTCCCCGATAGGCCTGATTTCACGTAAACACAAACATTCATTATGGCCACGGGGCAGTACCGTTTAAAGACGTGTTTGTTTAAGCTGGGCGCACGTCAGAAAGGTGTTGTGGATGGTCTGTCGCCTGAAGCTGATGGAAACAACAGGCCAACATCTCCACTCTCTACATATTTTAAATAATTTGTTGTATGTAATAACAACTTAACCTACAAAAGAAAAAGTTAATGAGAAAAGATAAAAAACTGAAAAAACAAACAAGTAAAAAATGTTGAACAACTTAATTAATCTTTACTCTTAAAAGGATATTGTTTATTTGTATCTAGTCTATATTAGGGTTGTAGTACTCAAGGTCGGTATCGAGACAATAAATGAGCAGTCTCATCAGTTAGGCAATTGTTGTCGAGACCAGCCGAGTTTAAAACTTCTATGTTCATTTATACATGAACACAGAATATAAATAAATATGACCTAAAACATCATCAAATTTTCACACAAGTCCTAAAAGTAGATAAAGAGAACCCAGTCAAAGAAAATGAGATTTAAAAAAAAAAAAAGATTATACTTGGTCATTTATTTATTGAGGAAAATGATTCAATATTACATATTTGTGAGAAGCAAAATTATGTGAGCCTTTGTTTTCAGTATCTGGTGTGACCCCCCCCCCCCTTCAAATCTGCCCTCTGACTGGATAACATGGAAGAATAAGTTACTGCTCTTTTCGTTCAGTATCCAATCAGTGAACATCATTTATTTTTAGTCTTTTTGAGTATTTTGAGTCTGACTTTAAGAAAGCAATGTTTGCATTTTCGCAAATTTTGGGGGGGATTTTCACAATTAATAATAAGAATATTCAGTTGACTTTACGAAAAGTTACCAAAAGCTACATTGCCTTAGTTTGACTAAATCTATAAAATATTAATTACCAGACTTATATCAGACTATATATTAATATTATGTATAATGAATGTTTTTTAACTATTTCACCTCAGTGACAGTTTGACTTCCACGTCCAAATATACAGAGATGCACCGTTCCCTTTTACGGCTGAATCTGTGTTAAAATCTGTCTTTTAATTCTGGACATTGTGGCCATAAACAGCTGGTTTAGGTGAGAGCAGAAATCAGCAGAGTTATGCCCGCGTTTATTCTCATTGAACTCGATTTGGACTAGAGACTGTTTTGAATCAGTTAAAGACACTACATATTTCTAACAAGCTATAAAAGGTGTTCATAAGTGCATGTACTATTGTAAGTAGTACTCATTTATTTGTCCTCCACTAACCTGTATATTCTTTCTAACCTATAACTATATAACCTGGGTACCATTCACTCGTTAAGTATCTGTTTCATTGATCTTCCATTTTGTCTGTCAAAGCATTTTTTGCTTCCACCAAACAAAGGTCCATCATACCTCTTAAGTGTTACAGCTTTACCCTACACAGGGTCATAAGTATTGCAAGTACATTGATTAAAAAACAAATCACCTGTTGACATCACCTGTTTAAAATCCACATAATTATTTGTTTTTTTTTCCCCTTTAAATTGCCACCAATTCATCATGTCGGATGTTTAATAACAAATGAAATAAAGTTGACCAGGCAAATATGAAATATCTTAGGTTCATGCTGCAATTAAAAGTCAAAGTAAAAGTAAAAAGCCCTGCATTTTTTGTGTTTTATTTGCATTTTCCATACCATCCCAACGTTTTCTGACTTGGGGGTTGTATTTATAATTCTGCTTTGAGAACAAACACTAACAAACTTACTCATGGCTTGTTTTAGGTACCAAACCGCCAGATGTTTTTAAATTTCAGCATAAAGGCAATTCTGTTTTGTGTATGAGGCAGATGTTGGTCTGTTTTGATCGTTTTTGTCTGCAGTGTTGCAAATATAATTTATTCTGTTATGGTTACAGTCACTTTGATCAGTAAGTTTGCATTTATATTTATGTCATTTAGCAGACGGCCTTATCCAGAGGGACTTACAACTGATACAATTTAACAGTCCAAGCAAATGTGGGTTAAGGGTCTTGCTTAAGGACCCAACAGTGGCAAATTTGGCAGAGGTGGGACTTGAATCCTGGACCTTCTGGTTCATAGTCCAGTACTTAAACTGCTAGGCTACCACGATCCACTTTGATGTTCCTTTTGTTAGGAATTTGGTGATATGACTTTTAGTTACTGTGCTCCATCATATTGGATTTAAAGAAACACCTAAAATTTGTTTATCTGAAGGATTAAAAATGAGTCAGATAAATATCTGTTTTGTTTAACTACTGCTCTCACAACCTTGGTTGACTATAAAAACAATGCATGCTTCTATCTTGGCCAATAAACCCAAAAGTTTATTTTTTTATTTCAATGTGTTTACACTGCTTAAATAAAGTTTAAAAATCGTATATACATTTTAAGTCATCTGCTACGAATGGCACTCAAGACTGAACAGGTTCGAGGACAGTCTCAAAAATCTTTTATGAGTCCAATAAAAGGCAGTAAATAACACAGCAACTTCCTACAAAACCTAAACATGTAATTACAGGAAAAGTGGAAGGAAGGGTATCGATAATTATGACTGGCTTCACCAGCTTCCAGTTTCTGAGTAAGAAAACACTTCATTGCCAAGAACAAGCAGAATGGTAGACACATGAAAACCTAACAGAGATAAATTATAAACAGCATGTGGAGGCGGGCTTCCTATTACAGCTACTTTGTTAGCTTTTTCCCGTTTCCCAGCTTTGTCTACAGAGAAAAGCCCAATTGGAGCTCGAGGCCTGGGAAAAGCTGCTTGTTAAAGTGGATGGGCGGGTCTGGACTCACTGTGTGTGAGAGAGACAGAGACAGAAACATGCAGAGAGAGAGAAATAGACAAGGAGAGTTTCCATGTGTGTGTGTGTGTGTGTGTGTGTTTGTATTGATCATTTAACTATGAAATGCTCTTCTGCATTACCACAGACCAGACCACTCAAGCCACTTAATGGTAAGATGTCATAGATTACGAGTTTTAGCTGTAAACGGAATAAGTTTTACACATTTGAGTTTTTATAAATTAAACAATTGACTGTGATATTGCCCTCTCATTGTTTACAGACTCTGGTTTATGAATTTCCCTGCTCTCTTTCATAAGCTATACATGTCAGTGTACTGTCATACATTGCTATTCTCCTTGGTTACTTGTTTATTAATTTGTGTTTATTAATGTGTGTTTATAACTAAAGTCTTAGGCCACCATTAGATTTGGATTGTATTAGGTTTAGGTTAGTTTTTAGCAATGGTGGCCTTATATATATATATATATATATATATATTGATGAATGGACCAAGAGATTTTTAACTTGTGTTCATGACTGCATAATACTCTTGTCCACTAAGCACATCTAGCCATATCGTAGCTTAACCTTCTATCCCTGTTCTTTTCTGAAAAAGCTCAAGCTTCTTTGGATCGTAGAAGGGTCTACTCAGATTCCCTATTGCTCAGGTGTAAGGGGAGCTCACACTAAGTACTTGCACCTGAAGCCTATAGAATTTGCTTTTATGACTGTTTTCATTTTATAATACTGCATACAAATTCCCTGTTTTTTCTGCAGTTATTCTAAGAAAGAGACTGTGAAATTATTACCATTATACCAGCTAATGGTGGCCTAAGACTTTTGCGCACTACAGTATGCATGACGCTTTACATGACAGAAATATTTTGACAGAAACAGTTTTCCAGTTTTCCTAGGCTTTTTCCAAATAAAAAGACAAAACAAATACATGCTATATGTAATATATATGTTGAATAACAATACTACTACTACAACTACTAATAAAAATAATAATGCATTGTTATTAAACATTCACACATAAAGCGTAGGCATACAGTAGTGAGCAAAACAATGCTAAACAATGGCATATCTAATCGGCCTAAGACTTTTGCACACCGCAGTACACATGACACTTTAGATGACGGAAATATTTAGACAGAAACAGTTAACGGCATTTACCCTATAAAAAGCCAAAACAGGTTTATATTGATAATAATAATAATAATAATAATAATAATAATAATAATAATAATAATAATAATAATAATAATAATAGCTGGTGCTTAGCCGATGGCACAGGACACATTGCAGGAACAATATTAGACAGAGACCTACAAATTATTGTAGGGCACACAAACACACACTAAGGACACTTTGAAAACATCAATTAAAAACTAATTAAAAAAATTAATGTCTTTGAAGTGTGGGCGGGAACCACAGTACCCAGAGAAAACCCACGCAAACCGGGAAGAACATGCAAGCTACACACAGACGGGGGTCGGGATCAAAGCAGGGATGCTGGAGCTGTGAGGCAACAGTGATAACCACTTCAACAGCATGCCTCTCTCTATTCAAACAGCTGTGCAACATAAAAGCCTGTTTAAAAGTCATCAATCAGATAACCTGAATAAAAAAAAATAACATTTATGCTACTGTGCTATTATATGCTGTGTTCACTAATGTATCAATAGTCATAGGTAATAATGCTAAAATTAAAAACGCTTGGATCCACATTAAGGCTTACATACAGATTTTGTAAGATATTGTTTGTCACTAAGAACAATGTGCATCTAAATAATAAAAGGCAAACATACAAGTTAAACCTTCTTTTTCGTTTTCTTTCTTTATACAAGTCAAACGATTAAAGTACGGAATCTGTATGATTTAAAAGATTCGTAAGTAAAAGCACACTCACTGTCAGTGACTGCATGTTCTCTGGAGAAGCCGGGTCAGGTCCTGGTCCATGGTTGGACAGAACAGCTTCTGAAACATACACAAAAGAGTCCCGTGAGTCCCAGGTGGAAAGGCCGGCATTCGGGAACATCCTTCAGCCTGTAAGGAGTCCTACGGCCCAACAGCCAAAGAAGGAGTAACAGTTTGGTCAGCTGTGCTTCAGAGCTTCAGATGGGACTGAGTCAAAGACCGAGTGTCGAATGTTTATTCATCTGACATGGAGCTTTGCTTGTCGCTTGAGCGGGGGAAACAAGTGAGGGAGAGAGTGCGGGGGTCGAGGGAGAAAAATCAACTTCTCTCAATGCATTATCCTCAACCCAATCTACCAACATGAGACTCCCCCCACTATGTAGCCATAGTGATTACAACTCTCCCAGGAAACAATGCCTTTTAAGCATTTTTCAATGAAAGTGCTTTCATTTGGGACACAATACAGCTGGCTTCCTCCTCTAAGGTCCCAGCAGTCTTTCTGCTCTCTCATTCACTCTCATCAAGTCTAATCTTTTCAGATTTCAGACCGCACACGTGTCCTCTAACTAAATCTCTACACACATGCACAATAACTGGTACAACACATGGTCAGCTATGATTAACGGAACCGTCACAATGCTCTTAATTGTATACTCATAAGCAAAGTCATCAGAATTAGTCCTTTCTAACCACTCAGAGACTCTCTCCACAGGGGAGAGAGGAAATGGGGCTAAACCTTTTTTAAAAGTTGATTAGGACTGACTTGGAACCTACATGAAATTCAGCATTTAAAACCAAACACGTCAGCTTTTGGCACATCACACATACTCAGTGAGCAGTCTCTTGCATGACCAAGAGGTTCTTGTGTCTGAATAAAATGTAGGGAGTGCTACACATGTGTGACACTGTCAGAAGACCAAAGGATGCAGGCCCTATTTTTACAGAAACAGGTTTCCTCCCACACTCCAAAAGACATGCATTTTAGGTTAATTGTGGCCCTTAAAGTGGCCCTTAGTGTGTGACTGTGTGCGTGCGTGCGTGTGTTTGTGCCCAACGATGGATTGAGGGTTGTTCCTGCTCTTGCGCCCAAAGTTGCAGGGTTGGATTAAGCAGAAAATAATCCAGCCCGAGCTGCTACTCAGCTCAGTCAGCTGGTTGCTTTCCAGCATCTGGAAGAAAGTATCGTACTATATATCAAAGGGAATTATCAGAATTCTAAATTCAGTATGTGATCTGCATTAGTGTGTATTATTTAATCAATGTGTATTATTGGATTCCCATTCTAAAGTCAAAATATCGTAAACCAAACCATCTCAATCCAGGGGGTGCCTGAGCTGAAAATTTTAAGATTTAAAATTTAAAATTCATTTCTGAAGGAAGATGCTGTGTGGCTGGTAGAAATCACAAACCTCTCATGAATTTACTCAAAGACAGTTGTAAAATAAAACATAATTTTAAAGGGAAATTCATGGTCATGCTAATGGTAATGCTAATGGTAATGCAAACAATTATTGTAGTAAATATTCAAGTTCTGGTGGTGCCTTTGGGAGTAAGCAAATGGAAATGCATGAGGTAGGCAATGCCGGCCAGGGGATCTTTATTCCCAGCACTGCAACAGTTTCTTTTAATTATACGGAACTCAACTATAGGGATACATTGTCCAAGCATTGCAGCAGCGACAAGCCAGC
Source organism: Parotocinclus spilosoma (assembly GCA_033117975.1). NCBI lineage: Eukaryota > Metazoa > Chordata > Actinopteri > Siluriformes > Loricariidae > Parotocinclus > Parotocinclus spilosoma. The sequence continues at coordinate 1,995 of JAVSBV010170586.1, read as the reverse complement.
CACTTCCCTCCCCCCGCCTTGCGATGCTCTGGCACCCCGACCATGGCATGTTAACAGAGAAGTCCAGAGTTAAAATCCAGAAAAATACTTTCATAATAATGCTTAGCATGCTTCATTTCAAAAATGATGGAAATACTGCTAGAGTTAGCGCGTTTAGTTACAACTTCCAACCAGCAAACATTAGAGATTGTAGTTTTCTATTGTGGTTGAGCTTTATAATAAAACCGTGTCCATCATTTAATCACACATTGCTAGTTGTTCTTGTCCTGCCTCAGAAATGTCTATTTCATCTACCATCTGTCCTCATGGTTCTCATATATTAACAGCTTCTTCCATTGTACTGTACTTGTATAGAAATGCTGTGTTATAAGTGTAAAGCCAAATCTCTACCGCTGGATATTGTTCTATTGTCACATGGTACATATTCACTGCCGTAGCTTTGTGCCTTCACCAAAAAAGCCTTAGGAAAACATTACTTATTATCCCCGGAAATCACCCATGAGCTAAAGATGATGATAGAGATTTATTGATAATCTGTTGAAATCACAGCAATAAAGCATCAGTGATGGAGGATCTAGAGAGATTATGTTTGAGGAGACACCACAGTGGATCTTTGGTGACCCAGCTGTTAATAGGGATGTAGCAATACATTGTGACAAGATGCATCATGATGCAAAGACGTTACAATATGAACTGTCGAGTTGAAATTACACACTCTTGTTTATTACGCTATCTAATGAAATTGTATTTATTGAACACCAGGGGGTGCAGCCATAAGTCACGCTCCCTAATCCAAGTCTTCTGTTCTCAGAAAGTCTGTAGGGGCCTATTTTGAATTTGTATTCTTCAGGAATAAAAAAATTGTCATTTAATATATAGTGACGCTACAACAGAGCATTGGTTTTACAATTTTAAACCTCTGCTTCTAGTAATTCATTTCAATTGCAGGGAGCTCATTTTTGTTTAGAAATGCACATTGAATATATACAATTCAAGAAAATGTACATTGTTCAGCTTTGTGTACACGTCAGAAATAAAAAAAAATATTATCATTTATAATAAATGTAAAATCATGAGAAATTTTAACTCTTAACTAATGCTTGGCAATTATTCAAAAATAATCAAAACTGACATTCAGATCTATTAACCTACATAATCTGGCCCAAGTTTCAGTTATTTAAAAAAATTGTTAATGCTTTTTTACATTTTCTTAAATGTTATACAATATGAAAAGCATTCAAGAAGATGGAAAGAAATAACTAAAGCCATATCCTACATCACAAAGGCTGATTTCAATTGGTTAAAATATTTACCAAACATCCATAAACAATTCATGCGTGTTTCCTTCAATTAGTGTAAAATCACAGGAAAACATGCTGTTTTATTAAAAATAAATCCTACTTTTAGTAACTGAGCATCTTTATATTTTATAACTATACATTATAACAACAAAATCCCAACAATAGTATATTAATGACTAATATTCAATATAAACATTTTACTTCAATCATGATATTGATTTGGGGTCGTATCTCCCAGTACTATCATGACATCAATATTGTGAATAGAATTATAATAGAATTGTGTATTGTTACACCCCTAGCGGCTGGGCTGGTTCTTTAGCAAAGTCATTAACCCACAACTGCTTGGATTGTAAAACTGCATCAGTTGTAAGTTGCTTTGGATATGGGTTTCTGCCAATTGACTAAATTTCAAACTAAAATTTGTTCTGTGTTCTCCTCAATCAGTGCAGTTTTGTTCTGTCAATAATTGTGATGTTGTAATAAAACACACACAAAAAAAACATTTACTTCAAGTTCTCAATTGTATAAATTGTACTCAAAGTACAAAGCGGATTCCAAAAAAGTTGGGACACTAAACAAATTGAGAATGAAAACTGAATGCAATGATGTGGAGATGGCAAATGTCAATATTTTATTCGTAATAGAACATAGATGACAGATTAAAAGTTTAATCTGAGTAAATGTAACATTT
>JAVSBV010170576.1:0-13874 GCA_033117975.1 Parotocinclus spilosoma | reverse complement strand
ATGCACGCCATTTTTGCCCAGTCTCTTTCTGATGGTGGAGGCATGAACTTTGACCTTACTCGAGGCAAGTGAGGTCTGCAGTTCTTTGGACATTGTGGTGGGGTCTTTTGTGACCTCTTGGATGAGTCATCGCTGCGTTCTTGCGGTAAGTTTGGGCGGCCGGCCACTCCTGGGAAGGTTCACCATTGTTCCATGTCTTCACCATTTGTTTGATAATGGCTCTCACAGTGCTTCGCTGGATTCCCAAAGCTTTTATAACCCTTTCCAGACTGATAGATCTCAATTACTTTCTTTCTCAATTGTTCCTGAATTTCTTTGAATTAAGGCATGATGTGTAGCTTTTAGGGATCTTTTGGTGGACTTCACTTCATCAGGCAGGTCCTATTTAAGAACAGGTGTGGCAATAATCAGGCCTGGGTGTGGCTAGAGACAATGTACTCAGTTGTGATAAACCACAGTTATAGTATGTTTTACACACAGGGTTTTTTTCACACAGGGCCATGTAGGTTTGGATTTTTTTTCTCCCATAATTTTTTTCTCCTTTCATTTATAAATTGCATTTTGTGTTTACTATTTAAATTGGTTTGATATTCTGAAACACTTAAGTCTGACAAACATGCAAAAAAATTAGGATAGTTTTTCACACCACTGTAGCTCTTGTAGGTGATTATGTGCTATTCATTTTTAAATTATTTAATTGTATTCATCATTAAAGCTCAAACAGTTGTTATTGGATTGTATAAATGTAACTCTTGTGTAGATTTGCACATCTTACCAGACTACTGCAATCACCAGGAACAAACTGTGCAGAACCACAGCTGTACATTACAGGCTGTTGTAATTGCAAAACATAAATTCACTAGAAGCACATACTAAATTAGCATTAACAATTAAGAAAAAATAATGTCATTATTCAAATATTAAGAATTATACATTTTGGTTGAATTCAAAATCCATTTAATGAGGCTGCTTTCTACTCCATTACACAAATAGCACCCTGATAGCTGAGTTTATAAAAAAAATCAGCTTAAAATACAAAAAAATATTGATGTATCTACATGACAGGTTTTCTAAACTGAGGCGGTAGTAATTAGATGCAAGTGTTATTGTCTAAAATATGTAGAATTGCTACTCTATCAATAACTATCTTGTCACTTCAACTACATTTTAATAGTTGTTTGTAAATGGCAGTTAAACTCTATGCCAACAGGATTTGCCGGTAAACCCTGTAGTCAGTACACTTTAAGAGTATAATAAATCGTTTTAAGGAGTACAAGCCAACACTCCAAGACAAGGTGCATAACAACAACAAACTAAGTGTATAAAATGGATGTTTTGGCAGTATTCCCATTATTTTATTCTTTTGTTTATTCTTCTTATTTAAATTTGTTCTGAATGCATCTGAATCTCCAGTAAGTAAACTATTATTTACCACTCCCATCTGTACAGATTAATGTTCTATGTCTACAGCGTAGTACAGTTTAAAAGATATTTGCCTTATACAAGTTAACATTTTTTACCCAATGTTATTTATTGGCTGTTAAAAAGCAGACCCGAGCTCATTGCTGCATCGTAAAGCTCATAATGAATACTGAACTAAGCCTATTTCAGATACTGCCATTACTATGAGCTACATGAAGCATTAGACTGGTAATTAGTTGCTAAGTCTGTGTAAACCCAAAAGGTTTGTAGATAACCAAAAATGATGAATACTAAGAAAATGTGTCCCATAAGTAATAATTAAATGAATTAATTCCAGGCCCTCAGAAAATCTATGCAGTATAAGGCATTTAAAGTCTTCATGGAGTCGTATTGTACAGGTGCTCCCCATCAACACTAAATACATCATAATTTAAATGCATTATGAAGCGAAGAGTTTAATATAGTCTATGCTGTATCATAGCTGCACATTAAAACTTACATTGAGCCTTAAAATAACCTACAGTTGGCAAAAATCATTAGCATGAAGGTTATTTTATAATAAAGTGAAAAATAGTATCGTGTAATTTAGTAAGACAAGTAAAATTGAAAAGTAAAAGCAAAACACCAAATCATTGGTGAATTCAGAGCACAGCTGCTAATGCTAACTGCAGCCTGTATTCATGAGGATCTATTTCCTATGATACTTTCCGTAGGCTGTCAATACAAACCGTTTTAAGACCCATGGAGACTTATTTGCACTAAGGCTACAGTACTTTCCATGTCAAAATAAAGAAAAGCATGATAAAGCAGGCCACTGTGCAAGAGCTATTGTGAATCTGAATCAGTGAATCATTGAGAAACCGTGACTCACGAGTCATGCAGAAAGTTTCAGCTGAAACCAGTCATGTGCCTTGACTCATACGAGTTTAAACAAGTGCACTAAGTACCAAGCAAACAACGAAAACCGAGATCCATTTTCTAGTCAAAATGCATACATAACAAGGTCAAGATCCATGGTGATACTGTATTATGTATTGCTCTCTATTCTCCAAATAATTCAATGACAGAGCAAATACGTAACAATTCAATTATACAGAAGTATGTTAATGTCTGAGTCAGTCTAGTTTAGCAAAGAGGTTTTGCATTGTAAAGCAATGTACAGTGTCCTTAACATTCAAAATCATAACTACACTGCTCACAACAATTAGTAGATATGTCATTACAGGATATTTGATTTTGAAATATCCCTTAATTTTTGTGAGCAGTATACTTTGAATCCATGCAAACATACTTCAGTTCTAACTTTAGTTGCTAATAATCACACCAAGTACTTTCATCTCTGCAGTTCAAACCACATAACACATATTAAAGAGTATGTAAGGATAATCTACCTTTACAAATACACTAGTGTACAGGTATGTACCATTTAAAATGCAACCGTTTAATGTCAATTTGCTTTCATGAGCAAGGACTTACTTATAATTACAGGAATTATTATACATTTCAATAGGAAATACAAAAATCTGTCTTTATTACACTGACATCTACACTGTATGATACTGCCAGACATATGATGTTACAGTATAGAGTACTATTCTGAATGGTTAATAATTATTACAAATTCCTATGTTCATGGATTACTTTTGTACTAGTAGTGTATTATTAGAGTTTTGTTTCACTCAAGTGAAGTGTGTTTTGCTCTTTGGCCAAAAATACTTTTTACTAGAGACCTTACTTACCTTAATGAGTTACTTGTATTTGTGAGTGTGAATTTTCACTAACAAACTGTAAATTCCACTCATAAATATTTGCCTGTCCTATTGTAAGTACAGTAGTACCCCCATGTTTGTCTCACAATATCTATATATTCGTTCTCACCTGTATCTACATAAACTGGCACATTTACTCACTCTTTTTTATCTGATTTATCCTTCCCTTTATTGCATTTTGTAAAATTATTAGTATAATTATTAATAAAGTAAAATGATTAGTCGTTTCAATCAATCACTACTGTTTTCAAACATTGCGGGTATTAAACATGGCATACCATTACTGTGCAACTATATTCTTCTCTCCGCATATCAGCTAACAAATTTGTCTGTCTTGTTTAAGGGCCAAACAGAAACAGCTCGGTGGGCTGAGATTTAAACTTTTTAGTCTCTAACAGTGCTCTAACCACTGAGCCACTGCATCAGACTAATTCTATTGCAACCTATTGTACATGCTGTCCTGACTTGGAGCTTCACATGAGTTTCACATTTGGAACCAATATTTTTCAGACCTTAATAATAATTGTTTTTGGTCCCTCAAAATTCCTTTGCATAGTGAGATTTATTCACCTAGACTATATCATTGGTGTATAGGCTTTTATGATGAGCCTGACTAGAAAGGTCAGATTCAGTTCTGTTTAAATGTATTAAATATAACATTTATTATCTTGTGTAACACAGCATATCTATTTTATATGTGGTTATGGTTACAAGGCATATTCCCTCTTACCACAGTGGAACTGAGTCTCAAATAGGCAGCGTGTTGTGCATTTTTACCTTGCCTTCACTCTAACTGAGGGTGTCACGGCTGTTGGGATCTGTAACCTCTTGCTATATCTTTCCTGTGTCTGAAAATGGGTTTTACTCTGGGCTGGAGATGAGATAAGCCAGTCTCTAGATCGCAGGAGTTCACTGCTGGGATTCACAGGCAGTAGTTATAATAGAACAGATTCACATTCCCTCTTTTTCCTCTCTTAATCATCCACATGTGAAACCTTAGCCTTCTTTTTCATGCGCTCTGCCACTTCTTCACCACTTTTATGTTTATCACCATATCTCCACCTTTTACAATTTTCATGTCTCACAAAATCTTATTACATCTCTGCCTTTCTTTTTGCCCCCATCATTCTTCTCCTATCTCAACCTAAATCGTGGCTGGTTATTTAATTTTTTTCTAGCCAGTTCTGTTTTGTTCTGGCTACTGTCATTAGAAATTGTAGTAGGCTTTGGGAATTTGATCTTTACCTTTGCATCATCTGGACCAGTGGAAGACCCGCAGCATTTTAAAGCCGATATCTACTGTGTATAAGTACACCTGACAAAAAAAATCCAATCAATGACTCATCCCATTTATAATAGTGTGAACTACGAGGCTCGGCCAGTGTGCAGTGCCTGGAATTACACCATGACACCTCAGTGCTATCAGAGTTATTTCATAGCACAGCCTGTCCTTTCCCCTCTGCATCTCACTTCGCTGTGGTCTGGCACCCATAAATATAACTCAGATAAATATGGTCACAGTTGTTAAGCAGCTCTGACACTTTACTTCCGAATGCCCCCCAAACACCAAACCGGGCAGCTATAAATTGTCAGGGCTCAGGAATACTGGGTCAGCTCGATAAGAGGCATGGAGCATGTAATTGCACAACACTATGGTCTTATTGGGTTTCTTCCCATTTCCTCCTGTCTCACCTCCATTTTAATTGGGGCTCTAGACAAATCTATTTGGTCCCTTGACACTGAAACATTGTGGTGATGATAAAAATGGTAATTTAAAAAAATTTCTAAAGTAAGAATGTATTTTTAAATTAGTATTTTGCATACTGTCCTAGATTTATCTGATTTATATGTATGTATATGTCTGTTTTTGAGTACCACTTTGCTGGAGGCTTCAAGGTTACAGGCACCATTTGGTGATATGGAGCTTTGTCTGTATCACTTAATGCACACCAATCATGCATGTCATTAGGTTATATACTATATTTCATTAATTCATTTATTCATTATCTTCAGCTTACTCCACATGGGGTCGTGGGCCAGCTGGTGCCCACCCGGCAACTTTGGGCACAAGGGCAGGAATAACCCTAAATTGGACAATCATTGGACACACACACACACAGTCAAGCACACAGGCACACACAAATGGAAACTTTAGAGACACCAATTACCCTAATACTCATATCTTTGGACTGTGGTAGGAAACCGGAGTACCCAGAGTAAACCCACACAGACAAAGGGAGGACACGTAGACTCCACACAGAAGGGACCCAACACAACACCACACAACACCGCTCTGCCCTGGGATTGAACCCGGGACCTTCTTGCTGTGAGGCAGCGGTGCTACCCACCAAGCCACCGTGCTGCCACTATATCTTATTACTAAAGTAATAAGTTGCTTTCTCTTCTCAAGCTAATCATTCTTTATCAGTTCACTTGAGATATATTCTTATATTCTTAAAACAAGTTCTGTACATTTTGTATCTATTTGAAAGGGAAGGCAGAGAATTACATATGACGTTTTGCAGATGATGAACATAAATGGCTTTTGGCACTGGCAGAAAATGCTCAGTTGTAGTATGTTCCTGTTCCGTTAATATTCAGCAGCTACATTTTATCAGTTTAAAAGCATAGTACTGGTCTGTTACACCTCCTCTATTTAGAGGCAATTTTTGCCACCCTTCCACAAGCATTCAGGAAAATTTTCTACCTTGTCTTAATTATCTCCAGTGCATTTCCCGAAATTAATTAATTATCTACACGTTTTATATAGGCCCTGTTAATTAAGTGGCAGGAAAATGGTTTCCATTATGTTATAAATGGGCTCATTTTCTAATTTACTCTTTGAAGCATGATTGAAATGAACAATTGGCATGAGGTAGGAAGGGCTAGGCTAGAACTGGTTGGTCAAATTATATCTTGTTTAAGTGATTTCATTAAGTTCAGTTTAAAACAGATAGAATTGTACAGACATTTCTTTTCACTGAAAGCAGACTCAGATCTTAACTCCGGATTGAACTGGATTGAAAGGTTCGATATAACTGAATTAATACATAAAACAAATGTACACGCACTAGTATGAGTTTGCCAAATAAATACTGAGCAAAGTTAAATGTTTGTTTATTTATATATTTATTGTCACATCAGCATTACACATGCCAGGTACAAGGCTATAATGTTAGTAAGTAAAACAAACTCTTACTCTTCTTAGTGGTGACAGCATTAACCACTTATGCCAGAAACAAATCATGAACAAATGACTAACGTTAAGCTAGCTGATAGATCTCCTAACATTGACTAGCCATCTAGGCCAACTGCACTAACATTTGTAATGGAGAAGCCTGTCCTGTGGGGAAATTTTGACAGTATTACAGTATTTTCCACTTCTTTGTAAAGAATTTTCCTTCACCTTCTTCACTCTTCAACTCACTTTCCAAAACAAAACAAAACATCTCTGTTTCTGTTGCTCAGTCAACTTAAAACTGCAGTATGAACTTCCCTCAATCAGCAGGTCGTTACTGTAGTTGCAAGTGCATATACCATACACACTGGAAAGCTCTCGTTTTTCAGAAACCATTTAAATCTTTTAAATAGCGCTACTTTTTAGGAAGTTACGGTAGCGTACTGCAGTTTAGGCAATTTGGAAAATTGTGGTATGTGTATTCTCTTATATATCAAGTGAAATAGATTCTTTTGCAAAGCAATATAAAAAACTCTGGTTAAGCTGATATTCCATGTTAAATGCATGTGTCAAATTCCCCTCTCAATTATAATTATAGTTTTATTTTAATTGTTAATTTTAGCTTTGCTCTATAATGTAAAGTACACAACACTAAATGCATATTGACAGATACAAATATAAACAGGACCAACAGCGTAGGTTTGTCTAATAAAGTGGCTTGTAAGAATTCGCAAACTTATATGGACAAGCATACGCAAATTCCTTCCAACTGATCACTGTTATTTTCGTACCATCCACTCCAGAAAATCAGAAACACAATTGTAGTGCAATAATAATGATAAATAATGTGGTGTGTAAAGACACAATAGAGTGTAGACATACTCAATAGACCACCGTGTACTTTTGGGGTGTACATAAGTACCGGGTAAAACCAATGCTATACAAGAGCGCAAATATATTTGCTTAACCAAGTGGACGCGGTTAATACTTTATATTATGTTGCTTAAGTACAACATTTGCTGGAAAGCTCCTACACTCTGAAAGGAAGAAGAGCACATTTTATTTGATTATAGGAATTTTGTCAGACACAGAAGAAGGAAGCCAAACAGGAGATGGGAATCATTAGGGGTATGAAAAGACTGTACAAGGAAGTGAACCAGAGTGAGGGTTTTTATAGGTGGGTTACAGGAGGCTGTAATTGAACCGCTTGTTGCATGTAGGATATGCAGACCTCCTGCCCAAATCATCCAGACAGAAAAAAGGCAAACTATTAAAGTGAACAAAATCTTCACTGAGCTCTTGATGTTTTGTTTTTGTTTTTTTGTTGGACGGTGCAATGACTCAGTGGGTACCACTATCGCCTCACAGCAAGAAGGTACTGGGTGTGATCCCAGGTGGAGCGGCCTGGGTCCATTCTGTGTGTTGTCTGCATGTCCTCACTGTGTCTGTCTGGGTCTTCTCTGGATACCTGGTTTCCTCCCACAATCGTAAAATACGTGTGTAAGGCTTATTAGTTTTAATAAAGCTGCCTTGGCATATGTGTTGTGTGTCCTATGATGGATTGGTGCATAGAATGGCCCTGTGTGGGGTTGTTCCTGGCTTTCACCTGGGGTCACCAGCTGGGCATGGGCTTTCACCAAGACCCTGACCAAGTACTAATGAGAAAATTAGGGAGTAGTTTTGTTTGTTTTGTTTTTGCTGTCCTTGCCTGTGGAAACTGCTGTTTATTTTTTGTAGTAGCTTCCTGACATGTAAATCCTTATCTGGGGAATAAACAGCAGGTTTGTGTACACACTAGGGGAAGTGCTAACTTGGGTATTTTATCATTAATCTCCTCTGATTAGAATGACCGGAGAAAATGTTCAGGATCTGGGATATGCTGTTGAAAGCAGCTTTAAAAAGATCTGCCATCTATTTGTTGTTAACTGGGAAATTTAGTAGTTGCAGGTTGTGAGTATTAGCCACATGATATTTCAGGTGAATCTCAAATATATGTGTACATGGTGGTAGAATGTGTTGCCATTCCTTGACACCTAGTAGCATCCTGTTTTTCATCTCCCTCTGTTGCCATGATACAATCCTTATGAAGAGCCTACACTCCCTCCAGCAAAATTCAGGACATCCACCTGCTTATTCCTCTTCATCTTAGAAGTTCTAACAGCTTTCAGAACTATCAATTTAGCAGTTATCACATTGACGCACATCCTCTCAATGTCTGTATGGGTTTACTCTGTGTATTAGGGCTCACTCGGACATTCCAAAGATGTGTTGATTGGTCACTCTAAATTGCCCCTAGTGTAGGTGTGAATAGAATTAGTTTAACTTTGCTCCTGTCATGAATAGCCAGTGACTGTGATGTAATGTAGGAGATAATGCAGAGAATATTTTTGTATATTCTTTTATGGTTTGTGGAAGCCTAATTTAGTTTAATCCCACCTCTGCCAAGTTGTTACTGTTGGGTCCTTGAGCTTTTTTTGTTGTTTTTAATGTCACTATAAGGCCATTTTTGTGACACATAAAGTATGACATAAAGCATTGATACACAGGTTTGACATAGAGACTAGGATCGTTCTCACCATTATATCTTTCCAGAAATCCTGTTAATAAAATAGTTTTTTTCTCATATAATGTAGTTGTACTATGCATTAATTAAGTTGCATTTTAGAGATGCCTCCTGATTTATGATGGGGATATATTCTGGAAAATCCATAATGAGTTAAATGTGTCATGAATCGAAGAGTTTAATAAAGTTTTTACTGTGTCATAGTGGAGCATTACCCTACAGTTGGCCAAAATAACACAAAGCTCATTTTAATATATGTAAAGTGTTAAATAATCTCATATAATTTTATTTAATTTTATTAGGAAAGTAAAAAGTAAACGCTCTTGTTGCTAATATTAACGGCTTAGCCTGAAAGCAAATTGTAATTTGTAACCTTTATGTGGACTTATTTGCACAAGCACTAATACGCTAGTGAATAACTTCTGGTAAATCTAGAAGTAAGTTTTGGTTAAAACAAGTCATGTGGTTCGACTCATACAAGTTTAAGTAAGAGATTAACGAGCAAACGACATGCACCAAGAATTTGTTTTCTTAAATGCAGTCAAAATGAGTTGAGAAACTAAATTTGATGAGTTCCAAGGTGGTGAAGAACCTACATATATAGGTAATAAACCAGCAAGGACATGAGGAGGACATGCAAATTGCTCACACAAAGGATCCAGGCCAATCCACCTGGGATCAAACCCAAAACTGGCTGTGAGGTGAGATCCCAAGATCTTTAACTCACAACTGCTCATAAGTCAGTCTGGAGAAGGGTGTCTACTGATTTAAATTTCTCACTGAAAATAAATTATAGCACACAGCTGGCTCTACATCAATTAAACATTTTCTAAATATTTTAACAATAATTGTATTTAATATGTTCTATTAAGAATGGTCAAAACTGATCGAATGTATACTTTTTAATTTTCTTAGAATTTTTGCCTTTCTCTATTTCAAACTAAAGCAGTTTAATGGAAACATTAAAATGACTAAGAATTTCTCAATCTGCAAAAAGGAACACACAGTGCCTCACGCCCTGCTGAGAATGGGGTTGTGTAGTCATGGACCAATCAGAGTGCCCATGCTAACCTTTTTATACCTACAATAAGTGCAGGCGCTGTGCCTTGGAAATAAGGTGAAATAAGGTTGTCTGCTTCAATAAGTCCCGTTTTCTTTTACATCAGATGGACAGATCGGCATATGTGCACCATTTACCAGCATAAGTGATGGCACCAAGATGCACTGGAGGGATTGTGATGCTCTGAGAAATGTCCTGGGTTGAGCCATTCATTTGAATGAGCTGAGAGGACAACTAGGTAGCTCTGCTTCACAGTTTACAGAACTGCTGCTAATGTAAAAGATTTGCTGCTAATGCCTTGCCAGCAACTCCGGTCTTGTACATAATGCTTTGTGTATATGTGTGTATATATTTATATATACACTTATTAAGCATTTTATTAGGAAGATGTGTACATCTACTCATTCTTGCAAATGCCTAAAAAACATCTAGTAAACTCTGTAGCAGGAATACCTCATTGATGGTAGTCATGATTCTTATTTTCCAAAACATACTTGCTATATAAAAACAGTAAATCAAGTATCTGACCAGCTACCAACATTAGAGTAGCTATGGCCGGACATGAGTATGATCACAGCCATTTTAGGCTACATTAATGTAAATTAAAAGGGTATTTTAGAAGAAAACTGTGTGAAAGCAATAAGTAAATGAGTCAGGGATACCACTGAAAACAGAAATAGAACACTATCATCCACCCGACCAAAGCCTAAACTGTTATACACATGCTAAAGCTTTTTTAATATATAGAATTGCATTTATCCATCCATCTATCTATCCATTATCTTCTGCTTAATCCACACGGAGCCACGGACCAGCAGGTGCTTAATTGGCAACTCTGGGTGCAAGGGCAAGAACAACCCTAGATGGGGCACCAATCCATCGTACTGCACACACACATAGTCACACAGGGCCACTTTTAGAAACACCAATTAACCTGAGACCTATGTCTTTGGACTGTGGGAGGAAGCCAGAGATGGAATCCGGGACCTTCTTGCTGTGAGGCAGCGGTGCTACCCACCGAGCCACCCTGCTGCCCTTATGGACATAACATGGATATATGGATATAACATATAAATAAAATATTAAATATAATGACCTGTAAAGCAGAATTAAGCTGTATAACTTTCGATGATGATGGTATGGACCTAGTAATTTTGTTTGACAGAAAATAATAATGCATTTATATACAGAATTAAAAACAATAAGTAAGGCCAGCCAGAGGAAACAGAAACTTAACTAGTAAATATGAATCAGTTTATATAGTTATACACTCGAAAGAATATCCACGGAGTGGGAAACAAAATAAAAAAACAAAGGAATACTATTTACAATAGTATGCACACTTAAAAAAACACTTACAGCTTGTTACAAAGTCGTGCACACAAATCTATAAAAAAATCACTTTAAACATAAATTAATTTAGAATAGTTTTAAGGCCAAATTAGTAAGATTAAAGATTAGTAAGCTCACACACAAACAAACAAATGAAGGACCTATTCCTTTAAATTTTAACTCCCACCTCTACTTGTGTATTTACAGCATTGACTGGCTTACTTAATTTACTTTTGATCTTATTTGCATAGATGTGGTGCAGGATTTGCTTGTGGAATCTGGCAACCCTAGAATTAAAGGCAGCACACATTAAAAGTTTATCCACTGTGGAGACTCAAAAAAGAATATATATTTAATAAAATGAAGAACGTTATTATTAAATTGTTAATTCACATTTACTACATACCACATCAAACACACATTTCCTTTAAATTTATAGTTGTTTTATACCAATATGCATGCACATAGGCAGTGCAGTTTATTTATGAATGACGAATATGTCTCACCTGGCTAAGGGCCAGTCCTTGTAGTGAATATTATAAATCTGTTCATTCTGATATCCTGTCTGTTTGTTAACAGATTCAAATACTAAACCCTTCAAAATTTTATAATAAGGTTCACTAAAACACAAAAAGCAATTCTAATGATTAATTGGTTAGTAGCACTATCAGTCAGATATGCCTTCTATAGCAATCAAGAAAATGCAGAGTAGCGTTTTGAATTGGATGGCATTTTTCTCTTTTTGAGCAAAGCTACACATTAAGACTAAAAGGCTACAATTAATAGAGGATGAGGGGGTCACTTCCCTCTGTAAGCCACAGAAGCCCTGAAATAATAAGTGGATGTTGCTCAGCATGGCGTGAAATGACTTTTGCATGCATTTTCACATTAAAAGCACTGATAGAGTACATTTCTAATAAAAGCTTGTGTTGCCGGAGGGAGAATTGTTCAGAGGCCACCAGTTATGTGCAAGGGCAGGGAGATGGCATCAAACAGGCAGGGAGACTAATGAATGGAACAAATCAGCCTCGCAGGTCTAATTCAGAAATGGCACATGCTTATGTTAAGTAGGAGAATGTCATGCAATCAAATATGGTAATTGGGCACGTGCCAGTTTAACAAAAGATTAATTGCTCATAGGTGCAGGCTTGGCAATCTAAACAAACAGAAATATATCTTGTAAAATGAATGAATACAGTATGTCTATAGTGCCAGGTAAACAGTAATTATCAGGTAATCTGGCTTTAGTGCAGGTGGATTGTTACTGATTTTAGCCTTTTCCCCTAAAAACAGACAATATTCTTGTTTTAAAATGGCCTGTTGACTAAATATTTAATTATCTAAAATATTACAGGTGGTCTCTAGGATACTACCTGTATTAGTATCACATGTAGCTTCTGTTTCTGTATCTCTAGGGTGTTAATAGAGCAGAAAATGTTAAGCACAGCTGACAGTAATGACAGATTATCACATGAGCATTAAAAAAAATGAAGCATTCACAGCCTCCAATGTCATCTTCCATCAGGAGATTTACATGAGCACAGAATGACAGAACAAAGTCATTACCCATTAATCATCTATAGCACTTGTCTTGCTCCCTATAGCAGTCTACATGCATAATTAAAAGTCTTCCATTGTACTAATTTTCCTCTTTTGCAGCCATGTCACTGCTCTTATGTCAGCCCAACAGCAGGTAAGGGACTCTGTTTCGCTCCTCAGAACTAAGGTAGAGTGTGAAGGGGTGAGTACTGCTCTCAACGTGCTGTCACAAGATTTCCTAGGGCACAATGGCCCCTGCTCACCTCCCCTTCACCTCCACTGGCCCTAATTAAGGAGGTATTGAATATGAGGAGTGCCTTAACAAGTTTTCACAAACCTAACTAGCCAAGGTTAATTGTATTTCCTTGCATAAGACAAAGATAAAATGTGGTGGGAGTCTATAGGAACTGTTGTTAATTGTGGCCTCCACCACGTAAAACTCGAACATGTCGAACATTTTTGTATATACACAGTACTGTGCAAAAGTCTTAGACTAGATTGTATAATCTACATGGGGCAGCACGGTGGCTCTGTGGGTAGCACCGCTGCCTCACAGAAAGAAGGTTCTGAGTTCAATCCCAGGGTGGAGTGGTCTGGGTCCTTTCTGTGTGGAGTCTACATGCATGCATGGGTTTATTCCGGGTACTCCGGTTTCCTCCCACAGTCCAAATGCATGTGTGCTAGGGTAATTGGTGTTTCTAAAGTGGCCCTCAGTGTGTGACTATGTGTGTGTGCACACCCTACGATGGACTGGCGTCCCATGTAAGTTTGTTCCTGCCCGTGCGCCCAGAGGCTGGCCCGTGGCCTCATGTGGATTAAGCGGAAGATAACACTGGTTAACAGCCAAAATGTTTCGTGCATCAAACCAGTTGTTGTTAACTAATTTTGGGGTGCTGAGATTGAAATTGATGCTAAAATTTTTAAATTGGCTTTTCTTTTCATGATATAGACGTGCATTTTATATTTCTGACAGCCTGTAATACAATACTGAGAAATGTTGGCATCATCAGT
>JAVSBV010170565.1:0-13874 GCA_033117975.1 Parotocinclus spilosoma | reverse complement strand
TCAGTTTAAACTTTTGATCTGTGATTTGTGTTCTATTCTGAATAAAATATTACATGTTGGCACCTCCACATCATTGCGTTCAGTTTTTATTCACAATTTGTTTAGTGTCAAAACTTGGAATCCGGTTTGTACATTTACTTCATTACTGTCTCTCACTTCCCTGGGTCTGCACCCGGTGAGTTCAGACTGCAAAGAAAAGAAAGAAAATCTTCTTGTGTGTCTGTTTTTTCTTAACTCAAAAAATCCTAAGAAGTTATTAGAAGAGAAACAACATCTGTAGCTTTTTTTATTTCAGTTTCCTAAATGCTTTCTTAACTTTAGCAAGTTTTTTTTAGGAAATAACCGGAATGAAATCATATAAACGTTTTGAAACTTTTTACAATCATAAAAAGCCTCTATAATCTTTCATGCCTGTTAATCTACCATATATATGTGCGACAGTCCAGACCTAGATGCTCCTGTTCTTATCTCCAGATCACCCAGCTGTTCAACCTCGGTGACGAAGATCCAGACGAGCTCGACCTGGACATAGAGCTGCTGGAGCTGCTGTCGTCTCTGCGCGACACCATGCTTCCGATGCTGTGGTGTGCCGTGCTGGCCGAAGGCCCGTGTGTGCAGGTACTCCAGTGCTCCAAGCGCTCGACCATGGCCGACACGGCGGTACAGATCGAGCCGAGCTTCCGCTACCACGTCAGTGTGCAGGGCCAGCCGCTCTTACCCACGCACAGGCTGTACCGAGACCATCCAGCCCACCTCACCTCTGTGCCGCAGGTGGCCGCCCTGCTCGAAGACCTGGAGCGCTACACGGTGTGCCCAGGCTTTAAGAGGGATGCGCCGAACGGCCCCGAACCCGTCATCCAGGTGCGGGCGGCCACCTGTGATTTCCTAGTGGGGCCCGAGGACCAGCGGTGCCCCAAGTGTGAGAGCGCACAGCACAAGCAGTGACGCAGGGTGACTGGAGTTCGGATCACAGATTGACGGGGATACGTAGCCATTTAAATACCTTACTGTGCTTATTCCTCGTATCAGTTACTGATCAGGTACTGATGGACGGACGGTAATTTAGGACTACGGCATGCTATTTATTTGAGGTCTAATTGGTGTGATATGGCATGTGGAGGTCTGTCAGGCTGGATTATGTAACTAATCTTTTCGTTGAGCTGAGCCCTTCTGGTCATTTAAAAGCTGTGGATGGACTCCTAATATACTCCTGTATAAATTTGTAACAAAATTAAATAATTATAGTTTCAGGCTCAATTTGTAATATTTGTTGATTTTTTTTTTTTTATCCTAGAGCATACATTCCACCGTATCTTATTTCACATTACGAGACTTTTATTTTGCCCTCTACCGTCGTGAACATGTAACACGTCATGGTGCAAATATTTGTATACTGTAAGCCCAGTGCCGAAGTCACATGTACAGGGTTCGCAGGTTCCCGCTGACCTACCGTTGTTGTTTGATTGTTTTTTATTTGTATTTTTTTTTAAAGGATTTTTGTTTTCCTCTCTTGAAACTCTTCTCAGGGCCGAGACTTCAGAACACAAAGTGCACTGCGTCACACTTTGTTTTTACCCGACCCCGCCAAGAGCTTGCTGTTCTCTGTGCAAACACACTTCTACCTTAAGCAGGACGACGAATAAGAATGCAGAGAAATACAGACATATATATATATCTATCTAGGCCATCTGTCTTTTACAGATCTTTTCTGGATAAATAAATTTAATTGAAAAACTGTATTTGTTTAACAGCTTTGATTTTATTTTAAAAAATACTGCTCACAAAAATTAGCATATACAGTCGAACCCGGTTAATCAGACCACAGCGGGACGTGATCGTTTTGATCCTAATAACCGGCTGGTCCGATTAAACGAACATGCCCTATGTACCAAGACGGGACGTGCTATGTAACTTATTAAACCTTTATTGTGTGATTTACATGTATAGCGAACGTACAAACAAGAACTACTGTTGCTTAAATAAATTTGCAAACAAGTTTTTCGAAAGGCTCTACAACACAGTGTATAGGTACTCGGCATGTGAAGCATAATACTGTAAAAACAAGTTTTTGCTAATTTCCAGGCAACGTTTGAAGACCTTATCCAATGTGATCTGACCCGCTTTAGCTGTGGCCACTTGTGACTTCCCAACACTCCACCTGACACTTGGCACTGTAGTGCCAATTTGTAGTAAATGGGAATGTTAGGAAAAGACCTGTAGGTGGCAGTAGAGATCTGGGGAGAAACTATGGAGTTTTCGGGTAGTGATTCCAGAGAGAAAGAGTTTCTTTGGTAACCACAGATATTACATTTTTCTTATTCGCTTTTTAACGTTCTTTGGTTCGATTAAGTGGAATTTTGGTCCAAATAAGCAAGTAACATTATACGTATATAATAGGATTTGGTCCGAATAAGCAGCTGGTCCCATTAACCATTAACCATCTGTACTTAAAAATGAAATCTCCCCTAAATGTTATGAGCAGTGTATGGTCAGCAGGTACAGCAAGTGTCTCTCAACATGGTGCTGGCTTGATTGATTTGTCACTCTTAAATTGACCCACGGTTTGCGTGGTGATATATCGTGCCTGTCGTGCCAAGGTTTCTTCTTTATAACATTTAGGGAGTTTTTCCCTTGCCACTGTCACCTTAGACTTACTCAATATATTGATAATACACTGCTCACAAGTTTTATTTAGAATTTCGAAAATTCTAGAGCTGTTTTGTCCATAAAAAGGCATGATGGAAATTAATCTGACACTATCTTTAAAAACGCAGCCTAAACTGTATGGCTCTGCCCTGCTGGAGCCTCCCCATCCCCACAGATCTGCTCAGAAGAAGCAAGAAAGAGATCAGCTCAATTAAAAAAAAAAAAAAAGATTGGAGTTGGGACGGCTGTCTTTGACCGTTTGAGTCAGTTCCTTGTAATAAATCTTAAACGCGTTTCCATTCAAATAAAGCAAAGTCTTAGTGTTAGGCACTCATTAAATTCAGCAGTGGAGGATTTAACTTCCGGGAGACTACGGCTTTGGGGAAAATGTAGTGAGCTTTCCTAATGAAAATACATGAAAGCTGTGACTGAAACTGTTCCTAAATTTCTTTGCTTTAACATTATTAGTGGGTAGCACCGCTGCCTCACAGCAAGAAGGTCCCGGGCTCAATCCCAGGGTGGAGCGGCCTGGGTCCTTTCTGTGTGGAGTCTGCATGTCCTTCTTGTGTCTGCATGGGTTTACTCCGGGTACTCCGGTTTCCTCCCACAGTCCGAAGACATGTTAGCTTAATTGGTGTCTCTAAAGTGGCTCTTATTGTGTGACTGTGTATGTGTGTGCCCCTACAATGAATTAGCACCCCATCTAGGGTTGTTCCTGCCCTTGCGCAAAGAGTTGCCAGTTGACCCGTTACCCCGTGTGGATTAAGCAGAAGATAATTCATTCATTAATTATTATTATTATTAGTAGAGGTCTGAAAGTGCAGTGTCTTCTTTGTTATTTTGGCCAGTTTTTTTCATTTACAGCGCTTTTGTCATCATTGCTGCAAATACATTTAATTAGGAATTTGCTTTTTAAAACAAAGCAACAATGTGCCCAGACACCCCCCCACACACACACACACACAACACATACAAATACAAAGAGAAACTGACCATTTTGCAGGGTTTTCTGTTTTTCCAGAGCCTGTACGTAAATAAATATGTATATAAATTCAACATGGACTGAGTATGAAGCATGAAAGAGTTAACCAGTGCGCGTTGGCCATGTTTGCCAGGCTTGGCAGAAGGCAGCAGGGGAGCTGAACTGCACATCTGGGATACGTTAACGTGGGAACCACTGGAGGAACCCTGGACCGTGCTTTTTTAATAGAGGTGCTGGATGCAGAATGATAGATTCTGGAGGCTGTCGGTGAGAAGCTCATACGTGATGAATGGAAGTATGTGTGTGTGTGTGTGTGTGTGTGTGTGTGTGTGTGTGTGTGTGCGCGCAGATGGTACCAGGTATGAGACTGACACCGCAGTATGGACGACCTTTCTTCCGTGAATACACCAACCGGTGGTGAGGTTTAAATGGACACGGTTAAATGGACGGATTTCTCGACACTGGACACAGCCTGCTCCATGTCGCTGCGTTTCGGGACCCATGGGCGCCGGCGAGCACTCGTTAATTCCACCTGCTTCGGATATGGTTAGTCTCTTATTTTCCTCCTTCTCACGCCTCGTACTCGTATTTTTCTTTGCTGAAGAACCCACAAGCTGCCTCGTTGTGGTTATATCCCTGTGCCACAGAGCTACTGGGTGTCATATATTGTGTCTCTGTCTGTTGTTTGTGTCTTCTGCCTGTCGTGTGGTTCAGTTTGTGTCTCGTTCAACTTAATATTCCGGTGAGGTCCTGCCCCTCATTTCTTCACCTGGTTCACATTAGTGACTGTGGCAGCTTCTTCGTGTGTGATTTGCACGGCAGTAAAGGTTTATTCGCAGGACTAAAGCGTATGGCTTTCCGTTATAACGTCTCCCTATAGTCGTGTGCTTTTGCTACAGAGCCGTGACTGGGCTGCAGGACGCACCGCACTGCTATGGAAGGCCAATGCGCTCACGCAATAATAATAACAACAACAACAATAAGAAGAATAATTTAAACAATCTAAACATACTTGCTTTTCCCTCCTCCCTGTTTCCTAATGGGAAAAAAATCAACGAAATAACTAGGTTTGGAGTTTCCATTGCTGGCTGATTCAAATATATTATAATATGTTTTAATTGATTGTTATTTGACCATATTTCCAAGAGAAAACCAGAATTTATGGCATGGCCATGTAGAGAACTTGCTCAATATGTCAAAAAAAATCACGTTCACGTTTTACCAATTTTACAAAATAATTGAATGATGGCATGCATGCTTCCTTTTTCCTAAGACTTCCCAGCAGGAGTGCTAAACACCTGCAAAAAAATCTCAGCACGTATTCAGTTTTGGGTGCCAGAAATATACTTAAGAGACAGAACCAGAGAGGGAGCATTATCATGTTATCGGGAGTAACATCATGGGCTTCGTCTGATTGTAGACAAGAGCTGAAGCCTCAAGTGTCGTAGATCATCACAGCCGTGATATTATTACAATAACTCACGTCCTCAAATGTTCAATTGTTTTTATACAGCAGGTTTTAAGTGCGAACAAAAATGAATAAATCAAAGAAGCCCTAAATTACATACTGCTTTAATACTGACAATGCTTTAAATGTCCAAAAGTACCTACCTGCCCAAAAAGTAGCTCTACAACAGAGGTGTTGCTCTAACAAAGTATGCTACAAACAGTATATGGTTTACGTAGCAATACCAAGAAGCAATAGTTCGAAATACAAGATGAAAGGGGAAAAAAGACTACGTAAGTAAACGTGGAATTCATTAAGAGTTGTGCTCTCAACTTTATCTATACATATCTATATCTATACATATTGCATCTGTACTGCATTCTTGATTTTATGCATTTTTTCGTAATAGATGTCCATAGCATCCAAAGCAAGAAACATTTTAGTGCAGTGCTTGGCTCATACTAATGTCTGCTGTTTGTTTTATGGCAAAACAGATGGAAGGAAGACCATGCTGTCCAACTATGTGGCAGTACCATCTGTTTTATAAGAGCCACTGTATTTTTAATATTAACAAAGCAACCAAACCCCAATCAAAATCAGTTTCTGATTCTGCTGTTTGAAATAATTCAGCCAAATCAGTTACCAGTGCTTTATCAATGTGTACATGCCCAGCTGCTAGCTCTGCTATTCATTATCACTTTTATTTCACTTTTCAAAGTAGGCTTTACAATAGTTGTGCATCAGTTAAACCCATTGGTTGTAAGTCTGTGCCTTTTTCTCTGTAGTGACTATATAGAAGAGCACAGCCCGTACAGGGAGTCCTTCCTGTGATTCTGGTAGTGTCACTGTAGCGGAGGCAGCAGTACGAGAATCAGAGATAAATGATGTGACTCATACGGTTTTGTACACTGCATCTTTGAGACCTTATGTTCATTCAGAGTGCTTTCCCTCTTTTGCAGGATGGCAGATCTAAGCTGGCAGTTTAACTGGCAGGGCGCCTAGATTCACATCCTATGGAGGTCAAAGAACATCTGATCACAGCCATGGGTTTAGGTACTCCTGGTGAGTTAAGTCATAGTGGTTTGATACAAATATGTTACCTGTTACAAATATTTGTTTTTCTTTGACTGCCAGTAAAAAACAAAGAGTTAGTTTTGTGTTCATTTGGACAAAGGCATAAGCTCGCGATTTTACATTGATTGCTGGTCCAATAACCTAAATCAGTCGTTCTGTTCAAAAGTACAGGGATATCCGGACAGCAAGCTGCAAGCTGAGCAGCTCTCTGAGCTGGAGGAGAAAAAGCGGAGTCTGCAGGCCCTGCTTCGGAGTCGGTTAGGAGAATTACGACAAGTTTGCCTGCTGGAAGCGGTACGTCAGTGCACTACATAAGCCGGAATGTTTGTGATATATACTCCTACAGAAACGTTAGATTACTGCAATATAAAGGATGTGGTCTGATTAGACACTGGGTGTTGCCACAAGAGAAAGTAAAAGTTCTACTTTTGGCCAGTGTACCTATTGGTATATAGCAGAATATTAGTGATATAATGCTAACAGAATCAACATAATTACCGTCCTTTTACCAAACTAGATGTAAAAATGATCCCTTGTTCTTGCAGGAACTGACGGGGAAGCTACCCCGTGACTTTCCACTGGACCTTGGGGAAAAGCCCCCGCTTTTCCAGCGCAGGGCTGGACTGGTTTCCAAAGCAGAGGTGCGTCAGTGCCGTCGATTCGGTCAGTGTACGGTAAATTGCACCGCTAAAACGTGTATGCTTTGTTTAGGAGGACCTAGGTCAGTGGAGACCGGTAAAGACACTTTTCAGTGGGGCCCTCCGTCGGAGCATCGAGTCGGACAAAAACACCGTCCACAACAAGAGGACCGTTCACCGTGGATGTCACACAGGTAAACGCAGTGGCACAGAATCCCAGAACTGAGTTATCACGCATCACGTGTTTTATCATTTCGATTTTTGCAGAAGAGACAGTTAAGTCAGAGAGCAGCTCTATGTCAGATTCAACTCAGTCCCAAGACAACGGTGAGTCACAACATCACAAATTAATGTATTAAGTTCATAGAGAGAGAGAGAGAGAGAGAGAGAGAGAGAATGTTAACAAACTACAAACAATGAAAACAAGTAACACACTAACCCTATTAAATAACTAGGTTTTACTGTTTGACTCTTAATGCATTTTATTTCTATTTTCTAAAGATTTAAATCTTTTGTAGCATACTGTGTTAGAGCTAGGAAGAAAATTGTTACCTTTGCAAAGCAACAACTCATTTTCTGTGGAGCTACTTTGTGGCTGAAGGTATGGGGAGTAACTAAGCATGTTCAGTATGAAAATGTAGGTCTTCTTTGATTATTTTTAAAGTGGTATTTTGTAGTAATTTGGTATGGAACAGTCAAGGTCATGTGTTATCACAAATAACATCATGGCTGTGATTATGGTACTGGCCTTCAGAGGTTATTAAATATGTATGTTGTAGCCTTTACAAGAAGTTTGTACTTGTATCATTAATGACTAGTTTGTAATGAAGTGTAATCTTTTATTATTTGATTAAAAAAAGTAATACGATAAGAATGTTCTGTACTAACCACAGGCTAGAGTGACTATAGAAAAGCAGCCATGAAGTAAAACCATTAATCAAAAATACAGAGGCTTTTTAAAAAATCTCAATCATATCGGCCCTTATTGAACTGATCAGAATATTCAATGAAAGCGATTGATCAATTTTGAGGTTACAGCGTCTTGACATTTTTGGGCCAAAATCAATAATTAGAAGCAAAAAGACGCAGGTAGGACCTGCAGATAACTCACACTGACCCTTCCTCTTCCCTGCTCTACACAGAGGATTCGTCTTCTAGTGTGGCTAATGAGCAGCGCTCGCTCTCCCATCCCCGCCTAGCCCCAGGGAGTCCTGACAGCCGCCTCTGTAGGAAGCTGTCTCCGGTGGAGATTTACTACGAGATGAGGACGTGCCATAACTCTGGCTCTGTCAGGTAAGAATGGTGCTTGTGCACCCAGCGCTGGCCGTGTCTCACCTGATTTCGTTTAGAGGTGAGAAATAATTTCATGCACGTGTGATCCAGCCCGAGTCACTCCCTGCCCAGAAGCGTATCCAATGTGGAGGGGATGAGTGTTCCAGCCACACCAGTCCTGTCTCGAACTGCACCAGTCAGCATTCATATGAGGTAGAGTTTGTTAAATTGCTGTTCCTTTTGCCTTCCCTTTTGTGGTCACGTTATCTGAGATCTAAGTGGGCATAACGAACAGCTTAATGCCGTAATCAGACTTTTCTTTTCCTGCCAGGTCTGATCTGTCGGGCGGTGTACCCCTAAAGCTCTGGGTGGGCAGTCCGGATGTTCCTCAGTTTGTTCCACTGTCGTCTCTTGAATCCTCATATTCCGAGCGCACCGGTTGCACCTACAACTCCCTCGCTCGCCGGAGCAACAGTTCCGAGGCCTTGCTTGACCGGTCCAACCTTTCCGAGCTGGTGTCTCCACGAAATGGCATGCCCTCCAAGGCCGGACCCTACAAAAGCTCAGAGTCGCTGATCGATAGCAAGCTCAGGCACATGTACCGTGGTAGTCCTGAAAGGCAGTTGGGTGGATCTAAAGAGCAAGGCCAAATGCGTTCATCGTTGGGTGCCAGAGGGAGCAGCGCATCATACAACGAGTTCATGTTGGATTATGTTTGGGGCAAACAGCAAAAGAGGTCAGTTGAGCCCCAGCAGCAGCTCTCAGAGGGGAGGGTATGGCCTGAACTTGCGGCTCTTCCCTTGTCTGGTAGCACTACCCACTGCAACATATTTTCCCAATCGCAGCTCCATCTAGCAGCTGTGCCACCTCCTTACAGCCCTGTGTTTCTACGGGGAAACCAGCCCGAGCCTCGGCGCGTCAAAGTCACGCGGACCAAGTCCTGCGGACCCTTCATCCCACTGCAGCAGCACAACCTGGACCCTGTCCTGGTCTCTGTCTACGAGCCATCCTGCCCCACTGCGTCTTCAATTCCAAACTTGTTCCCCCAGCAAGCAGAGCTGTCCTGTGCTGGTGTGTCTTTTGGCCGCAAGCCTGCCACATTTTCCCTGGCTTCCCCGGATGACTCCACACGCAGCCTTCATAAGGCCCTGGCACTGGAGGGACTTCGGGACTGGTATCTGAGGAACGCCCTGGGTTACAGCCCTGCAGCTAAGGGTCACGATGGGCTTCCCCTGCGTCCCCCGCACCAGCTGGTGCACCAACCTCAGTCTGTCCCTCTGGGTCCCCTCTACTCGCACCCGCAGATCCCTCAGTCTGCCTCCTTTCATGGACACCCACACCGTGGGAGGTGAGTCTTTGATCTTTTTGCTAAGCCCTCTTGCTTTGCTTGTGGTTACCCAATTTAATCTAGTCTCTCTTTTGTCAGATCTGTGGAACTTTCTCTCTACCCAGAGCCATTTCCCTCCCAGGAACCCACTCAGAAAGAGTCCAGCTCAGACCTTCCTGCCCCAGGAACTTTGGTGTAACTTCTAGATAACAGATAACACCTTCAGTATGCTAAATACAACCTGGATGAGGAGCTTTAGGAAAGAAAATGTCCAGTAGCTTTTGTCTACATGACCATGTACACAAAAGAGCCAAAACATTATGACCATCTGTGGGACCAGGTCCAGTTCAGGCCCATACACTCACTCTCCCACTGTAGGCACTTTCAAGGGTAGACCAGACAAGCAGTGTTACCAGGCTTTCTGAAGCATTGGCTCTTAACTAAACTCAACTGGCTCTTGTCATTGTACTTTCTACATGGTGCAGATTATAGATATGGGTTTTTAGAGAGTGACTTAAAGGGAAAGTAATGAGTGATGGGGCTACACTTTTTAGGACTTAATGAGTAGAGTACTCCCCTTTAAGTTTTGAAAGAAGGTAATTCATGCGTCATTTAACATCTGCATTACGTTCTGCCGAGCAGGACGCCATCGGAACAGGGCACGACGTTACCATCGTCACGTAGTAGTTTAGACACTTTGCACATAGTGTTTTATTTAAACAGTAATTTCAATTAAAACACAATATAAACTCCTTTAGTACAGTACTGTATAATGCATTAGCCATTTTTTTACCCCTTCTAATATCTGATCACGAAAAACTTGCTGTTTTTGGCCTTTCATTACTGCGATTCTCTTATCTGCCAGCAAGTGTCGCTCGTACTAGTTTTCTGTCATTCAGATGTGGATTAGATGAAATACAGATTTGCATTTCCTATTAGAATTCGGACGTTAAAGCAAACAGACGTAGCTGTAATGAATAGTTTGTAGCAGATTAAGTTTTTGGAGTAACCACATATTTAAGTAAACACATTCCTCCTGTAACCAGCTTTAAAAACAACCGTCTGTCCGTCATTACACTTTGGCCCATGCCAATGTCACTTGTCTGTAGCATCAACTACGAGAACCGGCAGTGGGTTTAGCTACTGGCATGGTGCGCGTTTTATGTAACGGGAATATCAACAACAAGCGCTGTGAGCATAATGTTTTGGCTCCTCGGTGTATGTTCACTTCTGAAATGTTGCTGTATGCCAGGCGCATTTGTATATGAGGGAAAACTCATCTTCAGATATATTTTCATGTATGTGTACATAAAGAGGCACACGAAAATGGATATTCTGTAACTACGATAAATCTAAATATATATATACACTTAGAATCGAACAATCTTGTTCATTTCAATGTATTATAATGGCTGTGAATGTGCAGGTTATGTGTCGGTTTATTTATCTATATGTAGCTATTAAGTGCAATGCACGATTGAACTGACTTCACAACATAGAGCACCTCAAATCTGGACAGAGAGCACCTCAAATCTGGACGTTCAAGAAAAGCTCGACCTGCAAGCGAAAAGAAGCATCACGCTTTATTTTGCGGACTATAATTGCGGAACCATTTTGCTATCTAGCAGGTGCTGCGATTTAAAAATATGTAGCTGTTTATTGCGGACGCAGAAGCGTACTTGAAATATGCACCTTCAATCGCGTTCCTGGGTAGGCTGACCTATTTGTTAGTGGTGTTTACCTTGGCGTGCTGTTAAAATTTGGGATGACACGTCGTAAAATGGCGCTGTTAATGTATCGCCATTTTTACTGCCATGTTCTTTGGAATGTAGCACCTACTTTGAGTCGAACATTTAAACACTGTGAAGCCCGAGCATTTGAGAGAGTGGCTAGGCAGAATGGAGCAGGTTTGTGTCAGCAGGCTCTTCCTATACAAATAGGCAGGTCTTACACCTGAGACTGATTAGCGGTTCGGCGGCTGAACATTGGCATGAGATGGATCTTACATGTATTTCAATCCAACATGCTCTTTAAGTTTGGAAAGGTTTCTGCTAAATGTAAGAATGTCACTATTGGGATGCCAGATCATTTTGTCATTCAGAACGAGCATACTGTACTGTCCAAGAGCAGTGTGCTTTCCTCCACTACGGTCCATGTTTACACTTGTGTGTAGCAGTTCAATTGAGTAAACCTGATCTACGAAGTACCTCATAAATACGTTGCTTCCGGAATCAGTTTGCAACCAAGGCAGTCCATTTTTGACCGTCTGCTGCCAAGCTGTTGTTGCTCCTTGTCTGTATTGCTGTAGCAGCATTTAAATATGACCAGGGAAGATAGAGCAAGTCTTTGAAAGGTCTTTATATTCCATTGCAGACTATGTGGTATAACATTGCATGGCTGTTTGCTTGATTTCATGCCTCGCTTGTATGTGGATGTGGCTGCTCCTATGACTTTGATGAAATGCCCACACGTGTTTTATGCTTAAGTGGGTTTAAATTGTGCCGAAACCGGACTGCATTGCACTTCATTGGGTACACATGGCTAGCTTTTTCCCTGTCATCTAACGTGGGCTTCAAAGTACGATGTGCTGGGCGATCACAGATGAGTGGTTATTTGCATTCCTGTTCGACTCCTGGCATCAATAAGGCATTCTCGCCCAGCAAACTGCCTTCGCTGAATGTTTTCCTCTTTCTGAACCGTTCTCTGTAAACCCTAGTGATGGTCCTACGAGTGAAATCCTGAAAGACCCCCGTTCTGATGCCCAGGTAGATAATGCACTGTTTAATAAAACAGGAGAAATGGTTCATTAATAGAAACACTTAACAGTTAATTTGTTCCTCAGTTGCCGCTAGCCTATTTGGGAAATGCAGTATTTTAGAAGCCGTACCCTGTAGCCTGAAATCATGCCGCTTAAAAATCGCTACAAACATCGCAATTTTCAGTTTTTTTTCCAGGCCACGCCAAGTCGGTGGTTGTTCTGTAAAACAGTACAGATCTAAAATTGTTCACATTGTGCATGGCTCTGAGGATAGTGAGTAAGAGGGTAGCTCACAGCTGGCTAACTGTGGGTTAAAACTATAGCCCGGTTAATTTCGGCTTGGTATCTAGGAGCTCCCATTTTAAGCTCCAGAACACCAGGTTCGACCAGATTTGCACTACCCTATGTAGCAGGTTCCTCCTCAGGTCCGGACAGATGAACTTGCTAGTTATGCCTTAAGAACTGATTCATTCATTATTAGGAATTAGGAGTGGCCTAAGCAGGACTTAACCGCCAGTCCGTCGTCATGTCAAGTGTTGTAGCCTGTGTTTTAAATCGATGCTGATATTTGGTTGGTTTGGTTAGCGCGATGCATTTTAATGTTTACGTTTTTTGCTTTCCTTTTTTAAACGATCACGAATGTGTTGGGCATGAGTTAGTTCATAGTTGAAGAGAATTCAATTAAAATGGCAGGTGGTGTTGAGAGAATGTGCTGGAAAAAAATATTTATTTAAAAAAAATGGTCCAAATAATTGTCAGACCGTCCAAATACCGTAGATGTGATTGTACACATCTTGCCAAAAATATTATTTAATTAGGTGAGCGTTAAAAACAGGGGTCAGGGGTTTGCATATTGAAGGGGAACCTAAAGAGGTGCAGTGACAAAGTCAACAGCCCTTCCATATACAGATTCTACTAACCAGTTGCTTGTGGTCCATTTTCTCAATTTCAGTTACCATATAAAATCACTTCTACAATTATATTCTGTTGTTGATCTGTTTCTCTATGTAACCTTAGTGCCCTTTACTCTGTTCTCTAACGGTCCGGACAGATAAGGTACAGTTTAGGCGGGGGATCAACATCTCAGTGTCAGAGCCAGACTGAGAATAGTCCATCAACCACAAATGTCCAGCCACCAGCACCCTGTGAGCACTGGTGAAGGATTAGAGGATGACTAACTTAAACCTGGCAGCAAAAGTTGAGCTACTGACTTTACCTCTACAAAGTAGACCATTATGGTATAGTGTAGCACCGCTGGGTCTGAAGCAATCGTACCAGCACACACACACTAACACACCACCATCATACCCGTGTCAGTGCCGTACTGAGAATGATCCACCACCCAAATAGGACCTGATCTGTGCTGGTGCTGTGGGGGTCCTGACCATTAGAGAACAGACTAAACATGGTATATATAGAGTAACTGCAGAGTGCAATTGTAGAACTACAAAGTGCTTCTATATGGTAAGTGGAAATGTTAAATTCGACAATGAGTGTAGAGAAGGAGCTCAGTGATCGGTGAGTGATCTGTAATGTCATAGGATAATATGGGCAGCAAACTTAAAATAACAGCAGCGTTTTTGTGACTTTTAGCATTCACAGTAACATTTTTTAACATTTAACACTGCCGATTGTAACGTGTCAAAGAAAATATGGTAACACTTTACAATACTGGTACATAACGAAGCATACAGTAAGACTTCACTAAAAGTTTATTACCAGTAAATTAA